>JAFIDM010035308.1:0-13229 GCA_023159025.1 Thereuonema tuberculata | reverse complement strand
ATACCGTCTAGCTCTAGCACGGATCATACGTAAGTAAGTACCAAATAAAAAAATTTAAAAAAAAGAAAGAAAGAAAGAAAAAGGAGAAAGAAAATCTTTTCGCAGGACTGTACGCAATTCGGTTCGGTTAAAGACTGCAATATGTTTAGCATAAAATATATAAGCGTAATTTATCTTATTTTTTGTAATTACATCTAAAATATAATTTTCTAGTTAAAAAAAGAACTTTGAATCCAATAACTAAAAGTTCAACAAAACTTCTGTTGCTGTGTGTAATCCCTCTTTTTAAAAAGAAAGTAAGTCCTACTTAGGAGTTACAGCATTTGCATTAAAATAATATTATTAATATTAAAAAAAACTGCGTACAGTCTTACGGCATTAAAATAATGAAAATTAAATTATTATATTCAAGCAAATTGTACTTACCGTTAGATGATTTTTGTCGATCCACGTGTTTCAGGCCGCGAGCAGATAGCGATCGGAATTCCAGAG
Source organism: Thereuonema tuberculata (assembly GCA_023159025.1). NCBI lineage: Eukaryota > Metazoa > Arthropoda > Chilopoda > Scutigeromorpha > Scutigeridae > Thereuonema > Thereuonema tuberculata. The sequence continues at coordinate 12,737 of JAFIDM010035308.1, read as the reverse complement.
CACTAGCAAACAGCACAGAGAAAAATGCACTTCACTCATGAATCAGATTCTCTTTCAAAACAAAGGTCAGGATCCCTCCCTCCTTCCCATGGGAAAGGGGGGGGGAGTGATTCTGCAGGTGGTTGGCTCTCCACTACCACGCCTCCTAAAAAATTCTATGTGTCCAGACTTCCTGCATTTTCCAAATGTACAAATTCCTTTGTCCGTATTCCCCCTCCCTCCCATGGGAAGAACGATTTGCTGACCGTGTTGACACTTCCGCGATCTTACTGAAGGTCGAAGGTCACTGCAAAATCCCCATTCTCTTTTCAAAATACCAGGAACCTAGTAAACTACTGCATCGGCAGTCACGTGCACCGGACTTAAGGGACCAAGTGCAGAAAAAAGGGGACAAAAGGGACTAAGAAAAAAAAAAGGGGACTTTAAGGGACTAAGGAACCAACGCTAAAAGCCCTGGACCTATCATTGTGAAGCGCCTTTCTCACGAATCTTCGCTTCAACTGAAGCCACCAAATCGTCTGTAATCAAAGAAGGACAACCGGAGCGGTCCTCCTGATGGACGTTGTCACGGCATCTTTGAATTGTTGTACCCACTTACGCACTTTGCTTTCACTCATAACAGTATCATCGTACACTTTGCAAATATGTCGATGAATTTCTGCAGCAGACAGGTTCCTTACTGACAAAAACCGTATCACTGACCGAACCTCACACGCGGCGGGCGAGTTGATAGTCTTAAACATTTTGAAAGCACAGAACAGAACCGTACAGGTTAGCTACAGAGCTGAAACTGAGCACAGTTGTTCCCGAGGCATTCCGGTACACGACGAACTACTAGTGTCTATAACAAAACGGACCTTACTTAAAAAACCCGCCTCATATGTTTTCCTTTTCAAATTAACAATTACGCATTCGGCAACAATTATGTTACAATAATTTATCATCAAAGCAGTTTTTTGCATTTTTTTTCCTTGAAAGAAATATCATACTTGCATGGTAACAGCCACGGTACTCGTGAATCGTTCACATCGACATTTTACATTTCAAACAATAATTTTCTATGCATATATATCAACGCCAAATTAACAACTTTATAATGCCACTTTAGGTTGTAGCAATCTAGTAACTTACAAATACTTTTAATCTTTTTTCAACGTTACATTTACAGTATGGATTCACCTGAATTTCATTAATCTAACACGATAGAAATACTTTTATTCTTTTTGCAGCACATCATTTACAGTATGGATACACTTGTAAAAATCAAAAATGAACTTACCATAGATGTTAATTCAGTCATTTCCTGAAAATCGTAAATTATTGCGGCCATTTCTAAGACTAAACTGTAGAAAAAAAAAAATGTTAGTGTTTCTTGAGGGTAGCTTGTTGAAAGGCTCGAAGATTCTTGGCTTGGAGTTATGTCGTATAGATAGACAGGGAGAAAAAAAAAGAGGAGGATGTTGTTTTACAGTTTTATGATTATCACTCCTGCTGTTTTCGAGAAGACAATTTAGGACTGTTCTACTACTGTGTGTGTGTTTTTTTTTTTTTTTTTTTATCATTCTGCAATTCCGATGTGAATTTTCTAAGATTTGATTTTCATACTCATTTTTTGTGATGATAAAAATATTGTCAACATGTCTATGATGAAACATTATCTGTATCCCCTCGGATGAACCCGACACTTTGTTCTCTAAGTGTAGCTTGACAATTTCCACTAAAATAGCAGACTATCAAATAGAGTATTATTAATTTACTAATGAGAAAAATTTGCCCGATTTCTTTTAACAACATTACGTTTAATAATATTATGAAGATGCAACAATAAGGATCATGGTCTGTTTGCAAATAAGCAACACATTTCGGCAGTTGAAAGTGCTATATGCTGCATCAATAATTGAATATAAATTCCTACATTAAATTATTATAAATTCCTTCTAGTGATGCCGCCACAATGATCTCCCCCCATTCTTATTACCCTACTAGAGCTAAGAGCATCGCACAGATGTCTTAATCATAACATAGATATTTGTCATTAACTTCTTAAAGATTACTTAAAAGCCTTTGCTACAAGCAAATTACCAAGATACAAATGAGTCGCTGTTCTTTCGCTTCCAAATTCTTAGTGTATTCTGTTGTATTTGCAGAGGAAGAATGCAAGCGTTGGCGGATGAGATTGAAAGCCCGATTCTCACAGAAATTAAAAAAAAAAAACAGATTGAAAACATAAGTAAACTCTGAAGACGAAGACAAGTGGTTCCAAAAAATTACTGTTTAGAACAGCTTCTTTCTCATTGGAACACAATAGAACAACTCAACAGTGATCTAATTCAACAAACATATCTGGAATATTTACACAAGAATATCAAGAGCCTGAAAACAACAGAGGACAGTTCAAAAGAGCCTTTAGTTGTTCAAATCTAAGATTAAGAAAACTCTAATCCTTTAAATCGGGAAGAATTAATTTCTTCTATTCTGTTATGGGTGAAACATGATCAGTCAACAAGATTGAATAGAATCGCTGATCTTTTAACAACCATTGACTTTGGCAGTCTTAGTGATTTATTATTATTGTTCCAGTGGTACTGCAGAGATCAGGTACTAAAGACACCGCCTTGTCGCTGCAACCATGCTCTTCTGTCCTCAGCCGTTCTCTTTAATTCATAATAGCTTCGGAATTCCAGAACCCTTAATGTGTCATCCAAGAATTTTCTTCTTGGTCTTCCTCTTCTCTTTTTTCCTGCAATTTTCCCTTCCAGAATAATTTTTAGAAAACTGTTATGTCTAATCATATGTCCCAAAAATTTTGTTTTTCTTTTCTCAATATCCTGTAATATTTTTTTCTGTTTTTCCACCTCTTCCAAAACTTTTTGATTTGTCTTCTTATCAGTCCAACTAGTTTTTATCACTCTCCTCCATATCCACATCTCAGCTGCCTGAAGGCAATTAATATCTTGTTTCCCTAACGTCCAGGTTTCACTGCCATACATCAGGATGCTCCATAAAAAAGTTTTTGCAAAGGCCTTTTTAGTTTCAATATCCAGATGGTTTGATGTCAGTATATTTCTTTTGTTTTGGAATGCTTGTTTCATGATAGCTATTCTTCTTTTTATTTCCTCAGAACTTGTTATCATCTGTAATGTAGCTTCCCAAATAGCAAAATTTTTCTACTTGTTCAATATTATTTCCTCCTATTTTTATAATAGCTTTCGTTTTCTCCTTATTTTTATCAACTATCATTACTTTTAGTCTTCTTTGTATTTACAAAATTGGGGCTTAAAAATAAAGTTCTGTGTAGTAATTATTTTTCCATTTATACTAATTCCTTTAGTTTTAGCTTTCCTAGTTTGGACTGCCTCCTCCATGTATAGGTTAAACAAATATGGAGAAAGTGGGCATCCCTGTCTTACTCCTTTCTTAATTTTTGCTTCAGTTGTTGCCTCGTTGACGTGAATGAGTGTACTTTGGCCCTTATATAATTGATAGATAAATCTTCTATCTTTCCAGTCGAATCCCTTCTCCTTCATAATTTTAAACAAATATTCCCATCTCACTATCAAATGCTTTCTCTAAATCTATAAATGTAATATAAATTTTCCTATTCCTTTCCATGCTTCTTTCCAGAATCATTCTCAAAGCGCAAATTGCTTCCCTAGATCCTCTGCCAGCGCGAAAGCCAAATTGATCTTCATCTAGATATTCATCAATTTTCCCTTTAATTCTGTTTTTGACTATATGTAGAAGGATTTTAGAAGCATGCGATAGTAGTGAAATTGTTCTATAGTTGGAACATTCCAGTGTATTTCCTTTTTTTGGTAGTGTAATAGTTCTGCTTTTCACAAATTCCTCCGGTAATTCACCGGATTCGTAGCAATCATTGATTACATTAAACAATTGTGTTTTTGCTCTATTACTGTACTGCACACGGTACTGCTCTATTACGGTACTGCACACACGTGACCGTAATAGAGTGGGTCATCACCTGTTAGTATCTCATTCACCGCATTCGAAGCACCTTTGTTGAAACGCCTCAGCATTTTCCGTTACCACTCCACACGAGTGGATCTCTGTTTAGCAGTCAAAAAATGTTAGTGTTTCTTGAGGGTAGCTTGTTGGAAGGCTCGAAGATTCTTGACTTGGAGTTACGTCGTATATATATAGACAGGGAGAAAAAAAATGTGGGGGATGTTGTTTTACAGTTTTATGATTATCACTTCTGCTGTTTTCGAGAGGACACAATTTAGGACTCTGTGTTCTACTACTGTGGGTTTTTTTATCATTCTGCAATTCCGAGGTGAATTGGATGTTCCTATCCAATTTGTTAAAGGTTTCTAACATTTGATTTTCATACTCATTTTTTGTGATGATAAAAATATTGTCAACATGTCTATGATGAAACATTATCTGTTCCCCCCTCTGCTGAACCCTACACTTTGTCAAGCTACACTTAAAGAACAATTTCCGCTAAAATAGCAGATTGATGAGGGGAGACCCATGAATAAACCTGTCACTTGTTTGACCACGATGCAAACTTGCTTTCACCAAAAACTTTCAAACAACTGTCACTAGTTAACAAGTCATTCACTTCTTGTAATCTCAACATTGACTGAACACAAAAAGACCGTTATAGTTGCATCATTTCCGAGCAATGGCAGCTCCTGGGCGATGTTTTGGTACTTCTGTTACATACATATTTAAAGCTTAAATAAAGAATGTGGGTCCGATAAGCCAATAGTGTAGGTGCTGGTCTGTGGACTGGGGGAGCCAGGTTAAATTCTCGGCGGTGGTCGGGGATCTTTCCGCGGTTTTTATTTCTCCAGATGGACCTTAAGTTTCAGTCCCCCTCCCACGCCCCTCTGTCAAATGGGTAGCGAGGCTTAAAGGTGGGTGTGCGTCGGAATGATCATCTGACCTCTTAGTCCTGTTGGTGGATCATCGCTGGGAGCCTATCTTCGCGCATACAGTGGCCTCCACGGCCTTTAGTGGACTCTTACCTTTTTACATAACGAGTAGTAGTAATGTATTTAAAACATTAATACTAGTTTTTTAATTGGAAATCCTAATGTTTTCTAAATATAAAATAATTAATATTGCTACCGAACTTTGGTGTAAGTTCAGTGGCGGTGGGTACAGAATGTGATCGAGCAGGATAATTAAAACCACACAGACTTTTATTTGCCAATGTTTAAATTCCAAATACAGATTAATCAATTAAAGGATGTTTACTTCGAGTTGGAACTATCTTCCTCGTGACTATCTGGGGCAAGTGGCTCGTCTTGAGAACTCCACGGCAACAGAAGCATTTACCACGGCTTGTGATTCACCTCTCCGTAACCTTCTAGGTTCCAGCGGTCTTCTCAGAATTCTTTGGTAATGAGTATAACTTCTCCGGTTAAGGATCGTCTTTTCCGTAGCCTTCTAGGTTTGACCGGCCTTTCAGAATTCATCGATAATAAACTCTCTTCTTTATCTCCTGGACTGGAGATCTCTCCTTGGCTCTCAGCCACAACCGATCTCACTCTGCAGCCTCTGCGCTTCATTATAAGCCCGATTCCAGCCTCCCTTTCACACTGAACGAGTTCATAATTGAGAGGGAAACTGGTCGGACTGAACTACTCTTCACATAGGTGGATTACAGTAAGTCGAATCCACATTTTAGGGGGATGGACAATTCTACCGTTAACAATATTACAAAAAAAATTTCTGAACAATATGAAATATTTACTGATGCTTCATAAGCAACCTTCATTTATTGTCTCTTTTAGTTTTTCACATAATTATTTTCACCTATCAATTCTCATCCGAAGTTCCTTTCTTTTAATTCTTGTACTGGAAGTATCCCAAATTTCAAATCTTATTTCTTTCTAATAGAAATCTTGTTTTGATGTGCAGCTTCTTAAATCTTCTGCTATAGCTGAACAGATGTGTTTTAAGTGTAACTCATATCAATAATTAGCACTGGAAAAGTTCTTGCCCTTCAACTTTATTTCTGTTTAATTAGTGGCATTTTATAGCAGTCATTCTTACATCCTTTTTAATGTATAATTCAGTTTCTGTACAGAATCTGTTGGTACGAAATTTCAATTTATTTCTACAAAACTTATGAAATACTTGTGTTACTAGGTTTAAATAATTGTGTTACTAGGTTTTAGTTCGATTATTTTGAAGCAGTGTCTGCAAAATTTTATGTTGGTACAATAAAATATGATATGAACCCTCTTCGTATATGTTATTTTTTAAGTTCAATCAGATTTTTCTTTTTTAATTCTGTTTCAAAAGACAATGATATATTTATCTAATAGTAGATTCATAATCAATGCATTATTATTTCCTGCATTTTTTATTTTATTTCTCAGATATTAAACTTTGATGGCATTTCTGAAATTGAGTTGGTGCTTGTAGCTTTATTAACTGCTGGAAGTATCATGATGATCTCAGATTGTTTTCCTTTATCACATTCATGGTTTTTTTTTTTCCATCTTAGAAAAGTATTTTATTTTTTATTTCCTACAAATGCTGTAAAAGTGATTTTCAGAAACTGATTATTATGAAGTCCTTATTTCATTTTAAATATAGCTTTCTCTGCAAAATTGGCGCTCAGTATTTATTTGTAAAATTTTGCCTGGTTCCGTCATAACTTTCATTCTGTTGTATAGGAATAATTGAAGCAGTTTTTAGGATAGAAGAATAGGTATTTTCTTAAATTGACCTATAGCTAAGTAGTTCAGAAAGCTGGTTTGGCTCATTCGCTGATTCCTTAGATCTGGATTTGATTCCTTGAAAAAATGTTTTTATTTTTCGGCATTCTATTAGTCAAGGGTTTTAAATATACTTTTGAAGATTGTGAATCATTTGAGTAACATTATTTCTTGATAGCCTGATACTCAAGTGTAGTCAATATGTTCTTTATTCCTGATATTTCTAATAAGTTGCTTAAATAAGAACTTACTTTAATTGAAAATGACGTTAATTAATAATAAAATTTTCAGCCTATTCATATATTTTTTTAACTAGTTAAATAATTCAACTAATTCCGTAAGAATCATAAAAAATTGCCTACTTGAAATGATGAATGAGAAGTGAAATGTTTATTTGTATTTCAAGATTGAAAAAATTTATTTAAGTACAGGGTGTCTACAGAATCAGGGAATTATCAGGGAATTTTGCAATTATTACTTAAAATCAGGGATTTTTTGGTTGAGCAGATCGGTTTTTTTTTGGTTGAACAAATCAGGGAATTTTAAAAGAAATTGTTCATGAAATCAGGGAAAAATCAGGGAATTTTTTTATTCAGGTTTTGTAGACACCCTGAAGTAATAAAATAACATCTTACCTCATTTAGGAATGAATAATTAATGATTTAATGACAAATTATTATTGACCTATTGATAATAATGAATCTCTTCCTTGAATCTAACTATTTTTCTTAATATTTAAAAAACAAAACAAAAAATATTTATTGTAATTTTTTCTTCCGTTTGAAAATGTTGAATCACACATCAGTTGCATACTTTTTTTTTGCCACACCTAATGAATTTTAATTAATATATCCGTAATTTTTTTAATGTTACGTATATAAGAATTAACAAAAAAAAATGAAATATCAAATTTGGTAGCGGTTCTTGCTATATATATATATATATATATATATATATATAAAAAATACCAAAACAAACAAATAGAATTAAGCAATAATTAATAATTGGTTGAAAACTCCGAGTACTTCAGCATTTCCTACAACACCTTGGAAACTCAGTTAGCAGATTTAATTCCTGGGTAAGGTCCATCCCATGTTTGAAGTCGGTGAAAATACCTGGAGAGGTGTTCACTAGACTTCATTTGTTATCCATTATTCCACAGATCCGTGTCGGAGTTAATGGAAAACCCAACTGTATCCTACCCTACTTTGCCATGCTCACTTAGAGAAGTGTGATGGTCTGTTGAATATGAAAGCTAGAGTACATTCTCATATAGTAAAAGAAACTTAAATGCTAACCACATCAAACTAAGTAAGTAGTTTTTGAGTGATAAATGAAGCCAAGAGAAAAGGAATAGTATTTCCATTAATTGGTACTATGATTCAGAGTTTTCACTACAGAAATAATTGAAAAGTTTAAAGTAACCTGGTATTTTACCCTAATAAATTTCACTTCAGTGGCAAAAAGCTTGCAAAGCAACTGAAATTCAACATTTTATTAATTCGTAATTACTGTATTACTAAAACTAATTTTAAAATGAAAGCATAACAAGAATATGGAGACATTATGCTAAAAGTCCATAAGGTATAATTTTTTTTTTTTTTTTTAATTTCCTATCTCACAATATTTGTTGTTTTTGCACAACAATAAATATAATGGTGCACTTACAATTATATCTTTAGACTTTCATTCTTAACTTCTCTGGATGGGTCCAGGAGTTCACTCCCCCCTTTTCAAATGCGGGCTGGGCCTATTGAACTTCAGTACTTATTTGTTCATGCGTTTTGAAACTTTGACCTCTTACCTCCATTACTATGAGGTTTTAATGGTGTTTATTTACATAACTGGTACCTTTTTATTAAATATGCATACAGTTCATCAAAAAAAATAAAAATAATAATGTTCTGTTCTGCTTGAAATACAATAAATATTTCATGGTCCATGGCCAAAAATTATAATTTTCATTCTTTCTATTTCATTTCTTTCAGTTTGATTGAGGATTTCATGAGCTAAAAGAAAAGCAGCTAACAAAATTCTCAGTAATTTTTTTTTTTAATGAAAAAAGTCATTTCTCAAATACTTGAATAGGGCAGCTGCTGTTTCTTGGTTCTTAATCTATCAGCTAAGATGGTTAGAAAAATCAAGTCCAAAATTTTGTCATATTTTTTATATATATTTTACTGGAGAATAAAATATATATAAAACGAAATAGCAGCTGTTTTACTACTTCAAGGGGGTGAAGTTGAATTTTTAACTGAACAGAATTGTCTGAGAATTTTTATAACATAAATAAAAATGTTTAGATAATGAAACAAAATATTAAAAAAAAAAAGCAAAACAATAAAGTAATTGAAAAGAATTAAATACGAAAATACATCATTTCATTTTTTTTTTTTTAATTTCTTTTAAAACAATTTCATTGTCTACGGAAGCATTGTCTATGAAGCTTGTACTTTGCCATGTTATTAGAACTATGAGAGATCTTTGTTCTTTAATTAGTTGCATCATTGTGTCAGGATTCTGTCTTCACTCATTTCACACTTGTTTAAAAGGAATGAAGTTCTTCACACTTGCTGAAATTAATTCATTGTATTTTTTGAAAGGTTTCTTCTAGATTTTTTGGTTTCGGAAGATTCTGTCTCAAAATATAAGTTTTTTAGTAAGCCATTTTTATCTAGTAATTGCTAAAAATATGCTAGTCCATTTCCTTTTTTACTATATTTTTTCCAGCAGTTTCTGTTCACATCCTTCTTGCAAGTTTCTTCCTCCTCTTAGAATCCTTTTAATATGTTAGGTTTTAATCTTTATTGAGTTTCCATCAGTGTATTGTTTCTTTTTTCTCCTCCAAGGCTCTTAGTTATGGAGTTGGAGAAGCTGGGTTTGATCCCTGGCGGAGATTATCTATTAAGCGTCCAAATAGACCTTCTGTTGAATTTAATATATGTTGCTTCTGGGAGTAATAAAATCTCAATCACTTACATATATGTAAATTACTAGGTAGCTTTTATATTCTTTATAACAGTGTTTCTCAACCTTTTTTTGATTGATGGCACTAAAATATCTGAAATTCTTTGCGCACACCTAAAAAAAAATATATAAAAGACAAACAAAACAAATTATTTTTTTGCAAAATTTATTCAGTGAGAGGGTTGAGCCTGGATATTTTTTTTTGAACAAATTAATTCAAAACGAGGTTCCAAAGTCGCCAGACAAGTTCGCATTTCTTCGTCAACTTTTAAGTCTTTCTCGCTTTTTGGACTTGATTTCTGTCAAAGTTGAAAATCCAAATTCACAAAACCATGAAGATACAAAAGGTAGAAGAATTTTAAAGGCTTTCAAAGAAAGCTGATTTCAGGGGACAAATTTTTGAAAGCCAAAACTCATGCAAATTTTTTTCGAAAAATGTTGAACGGTAAAACTTATCATTTCTCAAATCAATAAGCTGTTCTTTTTCTGTTATTGTCAAATTTGGTGTCTTGCAAATTAGAAATGGATTGTTAACCATTCATATTCTTCACTGAAAGCGAAGGAAAGTAGCTTTTAAGTGAGATTTGAAGTTCTTCAAGGGTGCTTATAATTTCGTCTGCAATTTTCTTTTTCGAGTGATATTCATTGACACCTGTAAAGCAATCAAAATTTCCTTTGGTATTACAGATTTCCACAGTGTTAATTTCTCTTCAAATGACATCAAGGGCCATCCGAGAATATCATCATATCAACGTCAAAATTGAAGACTTAAATTCAGAGATAATCGCGTGCACACTAAGTTCTCTGGATTTCCTTTTCCTTTTTCACTTAGCTCGTTTGGAGCATTTTCTACTATTAACGATGTCTGGTATTTAAAAGACGACTTGTGATGAGCCTCTTGTGAGTTGAGTATGAGAGCTAGGTTTGATGTAGGATCTGCAGATATATTTAGGAACTTGTGCCAGATTACTTTCTGGATGTATATTTCTACAGGCTCAATGTTGAGTTCTATATGGTTTTTGGGCAACCTAAGCAAATCCTTAGAGCTGAGTTTTGAATAGTGTTTAATTTGTTAATATGTATTTTGCTGCAGAGCCCATATTTCTGTTCCATACATCATTTTTGATCGAATGAATGAAATAAAGAACTGTCGCAGCATGAGAGTATCTGCTCCCCACTCTCTGCTAGCAATTGCTTTGAGCAAGTTAAGTCTATTTGTGCACTGCAATGAAATTGGTTGTATGTGATTCTTCCACCAAAGCTTCGGGTCTAAAGTAATTCCAAGTAGTATAGGGTTTGGATTGTAGGCACAGGTTTTCTTTTGTGTTGCAACTCTGGGACGAAGTGTTTGTATGTGTATTTTCTTGTAAAGAAGGTACTAAATATGCTCTCTTGTAGTTAATGTTTTAATAAATAACAGTAAACAAGAGAGAAATATATATAATATGTAATTTATATACTATTTGTTGTATATAATCATTGGTATGGTAATGCAGATAGTTTATATAAGTTGGATATCACTACTTTAAAATAGTTCTACTACATTTATAGTTCAAAAACGTTGATAAGCTTCACTGGGACCATTTATTCATTAACAGATATTGTCTAAGTCTTTTACTGCTAAATATGGTGGTCATAAATGTGTTTATGTCAACGAACTGTTCTGTTAACGATGGACTGTTCTGTTAAGATGTATCACTGTAAATATGTGTCTAAATGTTCAAAGTTCTTCACTTACTTGATGTCTTGAATCGTATGTAGCTTTCTTGTATACGTACTTGCTTGATGCACTTGATAAAGCCAATTCCTATGACTTTATTCGATTCGGCACTGCGTATGTTCCACATATGCATTTAATTTCTCGGCACAATGGAAATCCTTACGTATTATCTGACATCGGCACTTTACACAGGGAATTAGATACGTATTAATCTTCTTTTTACCTCTCTTCGGGATATTTCAATCCATCCCTTTTATTTATTTAAGCCTACTTGATCACAGCCATCTTCTAACAGGAGCAGCCATCTTTGTTTTTTACTTTTAACAATCTGTCCAAGACAACTCATGCGGCAACGTGATGTCTATTAAAGATGCACATCTCGTGATAGTCTTCACTAATGCATTGTTAAACGTTCCTCACTTAAATTTAATTATTCAATGCTTAAACATAATTTACAAATACTAGGTCCCCGTGTAGAGATTGATCGATATAGATGTTTGAAGAAGAGATATGTTGAGATGGATGTTAGATGAAGTAGAGTTCGGGGACCAAAAGTCTCTGTCTCTAGCGCTTTCTCTCTCTCTCTCTCTCGCTGTCTGTCTGTCTGTCTGATGTCGTTCAGCATCTAATCTCTGTCTCTCTTGTCTCTTCCGTTGTCTTCTTAGCTCTTGACTGTCTTTTACGATGGCTTTATTCTTTTGATCCAAATCTGTCTGTTGTGATCTTTTCAATCGTTTCCTCTCAATATCTTTCACTCTTCTTTCTCCTGCCTTCATATTTCGATACTCATTGTCCATTTCGATACTATTTGATGAATTAGTAGAGATTATCGATGATAAAACGATGCAACCTCATCACACAAATGAAATATATTTAATGACAGCAAATTTTGAGAAAGAATGTTACATCTTTCCTTTCTCAAACTACAAAATATAACAATTTTCCTAAACAAAACAGAAAGACTTGAACATAAACCTGCTTTGTATATTTTCATACATCAGATTATAAATCAGCCCGTACTCTTAAAACCACCAATATACATTCCTAACCTTATTTACTGTTAAAAATTTGGCTTGGCGATTCTTTAATTTACAGTAAATAAGGTCAGGAATTTATATTGGTTTTTATTTAAGAGCATGGATAATCCAAGAAGAATCGCTTCCAATGAAAGCGGTTATGATTGTTGAATAGTTGAGCAAATAGTGATATTTTATTCTTTTTTGAATGAACTCATTATTTGATAGCTCGTGCCATTGTTGACGGAGACAACGCAACATTTTGAAGTTCAACAATGCTCATTTTGCTCATTTGGCATTTGTCGACTTCCTCGCAACAATGAAACAGAAACAACC
>JAFIDM010035307.1:2716-13229 GCA_023159025.1 Thereuonema tuberculata | reverse complement strand
CAAAAGCTGAAAAATTAGAAAATCATGAATTACTTGTGGATTTGCTGTTAGATAAGATTATTGTAAGACCTGAAATTAATTTTTCTGTGAATAGTTTGTCTGGCTTCAGTGCAAACAAAAATTTACAGGCTGCCAACAGTGTAAAGAGTTATATAATATCTTCTATATATTCAGACAACAAAAATGTTGTCCTTATTCCTGTTAAAAATTTAACTGCTAGTGATCTACTAGAAATGACAGAGCAGATAATAGAAATTGTAAAAAAGCTGGATACCCTATTATTAGTAACATTGCTGACAACAGGATCAACAGAAATATGTTCACTCAGCTTTGTGGTGGTACATTAACAACTTTCATAAGTACTTCCAAAAACGTCGAATTCAAAATCTTTTTGATTCGGTCCATATTCTTAAGAGCATCAGAAATAATTGGATAAACCAACAAACCGAGAAGGCTTCATTTTTTTCTCAGATCTGGGAACTATACTGAAAGTTTTAGAATATCATTTAAAGATTTGATATTAATTCTTGGGAATTAAAAAGCAGCTTATTAAAACTTGCTCCAAAATTAAATGAAAAAGCTCTTTCTCCAAGTAATCTTGAAAGACAGAATGTTAGCTTATGTTTGAGAATTTTTCATGAAACAAATATTGTTGCAGCATCACTTTTGGACATTCAGAATAGTGAAGGACTTGTTAAGTTTTTGCAGATTGTAATAAAGTGGTGGAAAGTAGTCAACATCAAGAACACTAAAACTGCTAGAAAACTGTTCTGCCCGACCAGCAAATAGAAGCACAAATGCATTTGCTTTTTTTTTCAATTATCAAGAAGACACGATCAGTAGAATTAATCTTCAGAAGCACTTATTTTTCAATTTTATGTGTTAAAAATGTTTTATTTCGAACAATAGTTTTTTTGTGTTTGTTTACAAGTTGGGATTAAAACAATTCTACTGAATATTTGAAGCTTCAATCATTATCAGACAGATCTTCAGCTAAGTATAGAGTCTTAATATTATTTTAATCACTTTTGTTTATTTGTAAATGCATGGTGTAATATTTATTTTTATTTCAGAATGAATTATAAAGTAGTCAATCTAAGTTAAAAGTATGCTGAATTTTGCTGTTCTGCATAAACAAAGGCTATAATAAGATAGTATATCAATGGCTTGAATTTTCAATTAAAACAGAGTGTATAGATTCAAACTTGATGATGTAGATCACAAGTTTACAATTACTGATTTTTGTCATTACATTTTAAATTAAAATATTTATAATTCACATCAGTGTTATGATTAACTTTTTATATTTTTCAATCCATTTCAAAATTTGTCATTTCCAAAAGGAAAACAAAATGGTAGAGATTTTTTTTAATTGACAGAAAGTAGGATTTCTATTAGTCATTTTCAATCATTCCAACATTGATGTTGCAGCAAGGGCAGCAACGTTAAGTTTTACTGTGATAAAATTAAATATCAATTTGTGTATATACATTATATTTTATATTTTGTAAATAAACTATCAAACTTGTGCATATCTACATTGTTAAATTACTTTATAACTTGTTTTCAATCACACATTATTTGATAAGCAATTTGTTGATTAATAAAATTGTCATTCCTAATAGCAGTTTTGTACAACTTAAGTTATTTAAAACATTAAAATATTTATTTTATTAAAAATAATGCTAAACTATGAAGCAGTATTTTCTTCATCTTATCCATTTCATATCTATATATCTAATATTCATTTTCATATCTAATATTCACAGCGACATATTGTACAAACAGTAACTTCAATTTCCTAATATGATTTTAAATTTTTCAATAACCTCTTTCAAACACGCTTAATACTCATAGAACAATAAGGTTTGAATAAGCAATAATTATTGGAATGGGGAGTTGATGTTGAGGATTGCTATAGGAACTAATTTATTTTTATGGATAAGATTTTATCATAAATCATAATAGTTCATTTATATTGTTTTCAAAAACAATTTGCAATACTGATTCCAAAGAACATTATATTTCTAAATAGCTATAAAACTTAAAGAATAATCCTTTTGTTATTTCTAAATATTGCAGAATCACTTTTTTGGAAAACATATCATTTTATAAGTAAAGTTCCCATACTTTTTCAGTAGATCTTTCCTTCTGAAGCCTCTACTATTAAATATTTCAAACATCACACCAAACTTAAATGTAAAAAAACTACATTTAATACGAAAAAGCAAATTTTCAAAAAGATTATTCTTTTGTTTTTCAAGCCTAAAATAACAATAAGTTGAAGAACAATAATCTAAATTACATTAAATTCCTCGAGAAAATATTAACAATATTTGAAACCAATATCATTTACTTACAATCTTTGTTTTCTTTAACATAATATATGATACGGCTTAACAATTTCTTTCGTTGATTGTGACCTTATTATTACATTTTCTTCAACTTATTGTTATTTTAGGCTGGAAAAAGAAAAGATGTAATCTTTTCGAAAATTTGCTTTTTCGTATGAAATATAGTTTTTTACATTTAAATTTAGTGTGATGTTTGAAAGATATCATTTGCTTCAGTTTTACAAATTCTTTTAAAAGGAGAGCCAATATATGAACATTTTGCTGTAATTGACTTTAACATGCAAATTTTAATTGTCTGTCTTCAATTGCTATGTATTTGTTTCATTTGACTTGAATTGACTTGAATTTGCTGATATAAGATAAAGAATCTAGGAAATTTTCTTTTGCTGATGTATGTGGCTATTAACAAACATCAATGTTGTTATGAATCAATTTTGATATAACTGTGTTGGCCAGACAACGTTGGCCCAACATTGGCACAACCTCGTTGGCCCAATGTTGGCAACTTTGCAAATTCTAACGTTTCGCCAACGGTTACCTGTGAACGTTGGTCCAACATTGGCACAACTGCGTTGTCCCAAAGTTGGCACGACCGCGTTGGCCCAACATTGGGAAAGTGTATGTTGGCCGAACGTTGGCAACTCTGCCAATTACACCATTGGGCCAACGGTTGGCAGTCAACGTTGGCCCAACATTGGGCCATCAGTTTTGTTACGTGGGAGATACTTTTTGATACAATATCGAGGTTAAAAGGAAGAGTTGCGGGAATTCTAGTCATTCTGCAAGAAGTCGCCCATCGATGGCATTGTAACTATGTGATCGTGCCTTATTAGTCAAGCTGCTTTATCGGAGGGATTAAAATGCCAATGCTGCTCTTCGTGAATATCGGCGGTTAAAATAGTTACTTAGAGAACCGATGACCATAACTAACTTAGGAAGAATAGTGGAAAATTTGAAAGAACAGAGGCCAAGGACGTGAACATATCAAGCAGAAACAAGTTCAAGTTTAGGCGATAGCTAATAAGCAGGATATTAGCAGTTTTGATCGAGTTTTAACTTTGCAGTGAATCCTTCAAAAAAACTTTTATATCGGTATAATGTCAATTTCATGTCTTGTTTAAGATCTAACTTTATACTATGAGGCGTAATACTCATATATACTCAAATACTTAAATACTCAAATAAACTATATATTCATATACTCTTATATTCATATACTCAAACATACTCACGTACTGAGATGCTCATGTACTTACATACTCATACACTCATGTTCTCATATACTCATATACTCATGTACTCAAGTACTTATATACTCATTTTCTTATATACTCATATGGGCATTTGGTGTGCAACCAGACCAAAGATGTAAACTTATCAAGCAGAAACAAGTTAAAGAAGTTGCAACTGCTGTTCAGGATCGGGCGATAGCTAATAAGCAGGGTACCAGCAGTGCACGTTTAAACTCTAGACAAACAGATATTTCATTGTTGACGGTAGTGAAGATCTTGCATAGGAATCTTAAATTATATCTGTATAAGATAAATTCCGTATAAGAATAGTTGAAAAATTTGACAGAACAGAGGCTCATGACGTGAATGTATCAAGCAGAAACAAGTTAAAGAAGTTTCAACTGCTGATCAAGATCAGGTGATAGCTAATAAGCAAGATATTAGCAGTTTACATTTAATATCATGACAAACAGATATCCCGTTGTCGACGGTACAGAAGATATTGCATAAGAACCTGAAATTTTATCCATATAAGATAACATATTTAAGAATTGTTTCCAGGAAACAGAAATATCCATTTAGAGTTTGTTTGAGATTTTTGGCTCGATTGGAATTGAATGATGAATATTATGGAGGGATGAAGCTCACTTCCATATGCACGGTGATATCAACAAACACAAATGCCATATTTGGGCTGATATAAATCCATACATTGGTCAAGAGATATTCTGACATTTGTCTAAAGTCATAATTTGGTTTGGGTACACTGCATCTTTTATCATCGGTCCGTACTTTTATGAAGAAGTTCATAGAAATGGACTAGTGACTTGTTTGGTGAATTCTGACACGTATGAAGCTATTCTCGAGAACTTTGTGATACCTCAACTGCAGCTGATCATCTATCAACTGATACAAGAAATTCTATCAATTCTACTATTTTCCTGGAAGATGGTGTACCACCAGACATCGGACATGGGGTGAAGAATGTCCGGCGTCAATATTTCATAGACACTAGAGTAATTAGTCTCGCATTTCTCAAGAATTGGTCTCCGAGGTCCCCTGATCTGAATTCTTGTGATTTCTGGTTGTTGGGCTACCTGAAAAGCATTGTGTATGAAGGACATGTTCCTGGTATTCTATCTTAAAAGATCAAATAACGTTACATGTCAGACGAATAAATGCCAATTTGCTGTGAGCCACTGTCGAAAACCTTGTGTACCACAAGAAATTAGTGGGACATCAGGCCAGTGGTCGCCTTGAGCCAAATTTGTAGGTTGCTATAATAATCGTTTTTCTTTGGTAATTGGTGTGTTAATATTTACTGTTCCTATTGGAAGTTATAAATTCTTTTTTCACACATTATCCGCTTGCAGTGCCAGAATTTCCCCTATAGATGTTGTTTGGTACTATTTTTTTTTCTTGACAAATTGAATCCGCATACTTTAATGTCTATGCTGTCATATTTGTTCTATTTCGTCCAGTTCATAACACGCTACTAGGAACAGAACACCTCCTGTTATATCTTGATCACCCAGAACTTACGTCCCTGTCAGGTTTCTTGAGCACTAGATTTTCACTCGAAATTATCTGCTCACTGGAAATGATCATAGATGTTGGAACTAGGTGGTCTGACAGAAAAGTCTAAGTTTTATATTTCAAAAAATTAAATTCAAAATAATAGAAGTATTGATCGAGGTTTAACTTTGCAGTGAATCCTGCAAAAAAATTTTTATATCGGTATAATGTCAATTTCATGTCTTGTTTGAGGCCTAACTTTATACTATGAGGCATAATACTCATATATACTCAAATACTTAAATACTCATATAAACTCATATATTCATATACTCTTATATTCATATACTCAAACATACTCATATACTCATATGCTCATGTACTTACATACTCATATACTCATGTTCTCATTTACTCATATACTCTTTTAACTAGAAGTAGATATAATAACTGTGTTGCTGTCAGTCATCAAAAAACCATAATGTTAGAGATATAATTACTGATGTAGTAGAAAACTTGTTCCCTCTGCACAATCCTACAACAGAAAGTAATATCTATCATACAATTCCTCATGGTCTAATGAAATTCATTATCTTGATATCAATTTTAATGAAATTACAAAAAAAAAAAAGAACTTAAAGAAGCTGTATTTTCTATCCACTCTGAAAAAGCACCTGAAGAGAATGGACTATATGCCGAATTATATATAAAAGGTTAACATATAATTAAAGATAATTTACTTAGGTTATATAGTATTTGTTTAACTCATTCATATTTTCCAAAACAGTGGAAATCAGCTAAAGTCCTGTTAATCAAAAAAGATATGACTGTAACGAATATTGAAAAATACCAGCCAATTAGCCTTCTACCAGTTGGAAGAAAAATTTTAGAAAAAATTATTGCTACAATAATGATCTGGCATGCCACGATTAACAGTTGGATATCAATATGGCTTTATAAAAGGAAATATAAAAGAAAATGTGCTGAACAAGCTATATATGACTTAACTGATATTATTCAAAAAAGCTTTACAGGAACATACTCATGTACTCATATGCTCATGTACTTACATACTCATATACTCATGTTCTCATATACTCATATACTCATGTACTCAAGTACTTATATACTCATTTTCTTATATATTCATATGGGCATTTGGTGTGCAACCAGACCGAAGACGTAAACTTTTCAAGCAGAAACAAGTTAAAGAAGTTGCAACTGCTGTTCAGGATCGGGCGATAGCTAATAAGCAGGGTACCACCAGTGCACGTTTAAACTCTAGACAAACAGATATTTCATTGTTGACGGTACTAAAAATCTTGCATAGAAATCTTAAATTACATCCGATTATTATCTGATTATTATGTTATTTAAGATAACACATTCAAGATTTGCTTCGAGGGAACAAATACCCGATTACAGTTTACTCATTACATGTACTTACATATACTCTAATACTGATATTCATGTACTCATGTATTCATGTTCTTATATATACTCATATATTTATATACTCATGTACTTATCTATACTGTTATACTCATATATACTCACATACTCATATATCCATATACTCATGTACTCATATATACTCATATACTGATATTCATGTACTCATGTATTCATGTTCTTATATATACTGATATATTTATATACTCATGTACTTATCTATACTCTTATACTCATATATACTCACATACTCATATACTTATATACTCATGTACTCATATATACTCATATACTCATGTACACATGTATTCATGTATACACATGTACTCATATACTCATTTACTTATATACTCATATATTCATGTACTCATATACTCATTTATATACCCTTGTACTCAGTTTTCTTTTCTCAAATGAATTGATGAAATAGCAAGTCTCCGATGCCAGATGCATTCATACTCTACCATACTGAATACAACTGAGGCTGTGATAGCAGCAAACTGGTAATTTTCTAGAAAAAAAAGAAAAAAGAATCGGCTGGATTTGTACGGTTAATTCTCAAACATAGGTATATAAACATGACAGGAAAAAAAGATATACTCGCTTGGCATTTAATGGTCTGTCTAAAAACGAAATGTAGTCAACCTTGTGCCATATTCTGAATACTCTGGCACACTCATAATTATGTACTCATATATACTGATATACTCAAGTACTCATTATATACTTGAAATTTGCATATACAGATACTTTGCGACACAATACCGAGGTTAAATGGAAGAACTGCGGGAATTCTATTCATTCTGCAAGAAGTTGTCCATCGATGGCATTGTAACTACGGGATTGTGCGTTTTTAGTCAACCTGTTTTATCAATGCTGCTCTTCGTGAATACTGTCGTTTAAAATAATAACTTAAAGGACCGATGACCATAACTAACTTAGGAAGAATAGTTGAAAAATTTGATAGAACAGAGGCCAATCATGTGAATATATCAAGCAGAAACAAGTTAAAGAAGTTGCAACTGCTGATCAAGATCAGGCGATAGCTAATAAGGAGGGTTCCAGGAGTGCACGTTTAAAATCTAGACAAAAAGATATTTCATTGTTGTTGGTACTGAAGATCTTGCTTTAGAATCTTAAATTTTATCCGTATAAGATAAATTCAAGATTTTCTTCGAGGGAACAAACACCTGATTACAGCTTGCTTTGAGATTTTTGGCTCGATTTGAAGTGGATGATGGATATTATGGAGCGATGAAGCTCACTTTCATATGCATGGTGATATCAACACACAACCGCTATATTTGGGCTAATACAAATCCAAATGTTGGTTAAGAGATATCCTTACATTCGCCGAAAGTCATAGTTTGGTGTGGGTTCACTGCTTCTTTTATCATCAACCTGTACTTTTATAAAGAAGTTAGTAGAAATTGACTAGTGAGTTGTATGGTCAATTCAGACAGGTATGCTCAAAGACTTTTTGATTCCTCAACGGCAGCAAAGAAATTAAAGTGAAAGATATCCTGCATTAGCCTTTCACAGATGCTAGAGTAATTATTTGCACATTTCCTATGAATTGGCCTGCGAGGTCCTCTGATCTGAATCCTGGTTGTGGGGCTATCTCAAAAGCATTGTGTATCAACAACATTCTGACATTCCCACATGTCAGACAAATAAATGCTGCGAGCTAGTATAGTATACTCATGTACTCATGTACTCATGTACTCGTATACTCGTCATATACTCATATACTCGTAATGTACTCATATATATACTAATATATACCTATATACTCATTTACTCATATATACTCATATACTCATGTACTCATGTACTCATATACTCATATACTCATGTACTCATATATACTCATATACTTATGTACTCATGTACTTATGTACTCATATACTCATGTACTCATGCACTCATGTACTCATGTACTTATGTACTCATATATTCATTTACTCATACTCATTTATATACGGATGTACTCAGTTTTCTTTTCTCGAGTGAATTGATGAAATAATAAGTCTCAGATGCCAGCTGCAGCCAGTTGCAACTTCTTTAACTTGTTTCTGCTTGATATATTCACATGATTGGCCTCTGTTCTTTCAAATTTTTCAACTGTCATACTTAATACAACTATGAGGCCGTGATAGCAACAAGCTGGTTATTTTCTAGAAAAAAAAAGATTTTTACGGTCAATTCTCAAACAGATATATAAACATGACAGGAAAAAAAGATATACTCGCGGGGCATTTAATGATCTGACTAAAAACGACTTCTAGTCAACCTTGTGCCATATTCTGAATACTCTGGCACACTTATAATCATGTACTCATATATACTTATATACTAAAGCACTCATTATATACTTGAATTTAGCATATACAGATATTTTGTGACACAATATCGAGGTTAATATGATGAGTTGTGGGAAGTCTAGTCATTCTGCAAGAAGTCGCCCATTGATGGCATTGTAACTACATGATCGTGCCTTATTAGTCAAGCTGCTTCATCAGGAGATTAAAATGCCAATGCTGCTCTTCGTGAATACTGGCAGTTAAAATAGTTACTGAGAGAACTGATGAGTATAACTAACTTAGGAAGAATAGTTGAAAAATTTGAAGGAACAGAGGTGTAGGAATTGAATGTATCAAGCAGAAACAAGTTCAAGATCTGACGATAGCTAATAAGCAGGGTATTAGCAGTATTGATCGAGTTTTCACTTTGCAAAAAATCCGTCAAAAAATTTTTTTTTATGGGTATAATGTAAATTTAATGTCGTGTTTGAAGCCTAACTTTATACAATGAGACCTAATACTGATATATACTCAAATACTTAAATACTCATATACTCATATAAACTCATATATTTATATATTCTTATATTCATATACTCAAACATACTCACATACTCATATACTCATGTATTTACATACTCATATACTCCTGCTCTCATATACTGATATACTCATGTACTCAAGTACTTATATACTCATGTTCTTATATACTCATATGGGCATTTGGTATACAACCAGACCGAAGACGTTAACTCAACAAGCCGAAACAAGTTAAAGAAGTTACAACTGCTTTTCAGGATCGGGCAATAGCTAATAAGCAGGGTACCAGCTGTACACGTTTAAAATCTAGACAAACAGATATTTCATTGTTGACGGTAATGAAGATCTTGCTTAAGAATCTTAAATTTTATCTGCATAAGATAAATTCAAGGTTTGCTTCGAGGGAACAAATACCTGATTACAGCTTGCTTTGAGATTTTTGGCTCGATTGGATGTGGATATTATGGAGCGATGAAGCTCACTTCCATATGCATGGTGATATCAACACACAACTGTCATATGTGGGCTGATACAAATCCGAATTATGGTCAAGAGATATTCTTACATTCGCCGAAAGTCATAGTTTGGTGTGGGTTCACTGCTTCTTTTATCATCAACCTGTACTTTTATGAAGAGGTTAGTAGAATGAACTAGTGAGTTGTATGGTCAATTCAGACAGATAATCTGCTCAAAGACTGTGATTCCTCAACTGCAGCAAAGAAATTAAAGTGAAAGATGTCCTGCAATAGCCTTTCACAGATGCTAGAGTAATTAGTTGCACATTTCCTATGAATTGGCCTGCGAGGTCCTCTGATCTGAATCCTGGTGTGGGGCTATCTGAAAAGCATTATGTATCAAGGACATTCTGACATTCATACATATCAGACAAATAAATACTGCGAGCTAGTGTAGTATACTCATGAAGTCATGTACTCATGTACTCATATACTCGTCATATACTCATATAAACTCACATGTTCATATACTCATTTACTCATATATACTAATATACCCATTTACTCATGTACTCATATACTCATGTACTAATATATTTTTATACTCATGTACTCATGTACTCATATACTCATGTACCCATGTACTTATGTACTCATATACT
>JAFIDM010035306.1:0-13230 GCA_023159025.1 Thereuonema tuberculata | reverse complement strand
TCGTATATCACAAGACTGTGAGAAATATTTGAATTGTGAAGTATATTATATTAACTGTAGAGTTTAAAAGGAAATTATAAGGAGAATTATTTTAGTTATTTTGAAAGCTAATTTTACCGAAGTTACGTAAGTCAAGCAATCGGAAAAACTAGAGAAGTTTCATTAATGAAATATTCCGCGAGTTGCGAAAATTAATCTAATTATTATTTGTGATTCAGGTAATGGAAAGATTCAAGTTGTGATTGGTGAATTATTGCAGTGCAAGAAATAATAGTGAAAGTTTACTATTAGTAATTATTGTGCATTGAGGAATTTAATATTTGGAATTATGTCAGTGCTAAGTGACATAACAACAGACAGTAACTCGAGAGATATTATTCAATAATGCATAGATTGAATAAATCACGCAATGTGAAAAGTCAAATTAAATATTTCACATATAGTGAAAAGTATTATTATTTTCACACATAGCGAAAAGCCTTATTATTTCACACAATAGTGAAAAGTAATAGTGATTAATTCACACAAAGTGAAAGGCCATTTTCCCTAAGTTAATAAATACCAAGTGTATTGTTGAGATACAGGGAAGGTATATTAACTAGGAGCAAGTTATTTCGTATCTGAGAAGATATCAAAGAATCAGTCAATTTTAATATTTTATTAAGAAGACAGAACTTATTAAGCTGATAGAACTTTACAAATTATTCGAACTATTGCCAATGGAAATTTTTGTATCAGCGCTATAAGTGCTATAAAAGAAAAAAAAAAAACCACTCTCGACCCTTTTTTCATTTTCACTCAAAACATTAGTAGTAGCATTCAATCACAGTATTCAAATTACAATTTCATTTATTAGTTCTTCTGTCATCCATAGTTTCTGAAATTTGTTGCTGTTGGTTTTTTGTTTCTCTATGGAAATTTTTTGGTTTTGTTTTTGTATTTGGAATTATTGATACTATTAAGAATTTCAGAGTAAGGTATTTTTGGAATAGTAGTTTTTTTGTTATAAATTTCACTGAGGACTTTCTTATTCTTATTTTCTAATAAATTACTATAAAAATTTCTAACAAACAAATAAGAAATAAGAACAGCATAAGCTTAAATAAATTACCTTTGTTATTCGATTATCGGGAGGGAATCGTGAACGGTTTTTTTCGTTCTACAGGGGATTCATCAGTCCGATCTCCGCCTTCCCCGACAAAAGACCAGAAAGCCAATTTCTCCAGCATGTTAAAGTCTTTCCATTGTTAAATCATCTCTTTCTTTCCTTTATTAATTGGCCTATCTGGTATTAGGAAAAGGTCTTGGTTGTGTAAAGTGAGCACAACATTTATTGTTGTTGTTTTTTGTTCTTCGGGGGCCACGCCAGGTGTGACGGTGGCCTTCAGATAAGATCTTGCCTTTCTGGGTCTTTTATGGGGGAAGGCGGAGATCGGGCTGATAAGTCCCCTATAGGACGAAACGGCCGTTCCCGATTCCTTCCCGATAATCGAATCAGAAGGGCAATTTTTTTAAGCTTGTGCTGTTGTTAGTTCTCATTTTGTTTTGTTAAAAATTTCTCCAGCACGTTAAACTCTTTCCAATACATTAAAAATTGTTATATGATGTGGAATATTGTAATTTTTTTTATATATTAGCACTTATGATTTGCCAGCAACTGTTTATTTATAAGGCTGTTATGTAATGGTCCGAAATGTGTTCTTTACAAATTATTCCTTTAGTGCTACTTTCATGGTTGTTAATGAATATATGATCAATGCAGGATTTTGACTTGTGATACTCTCCTTTTGTCTTGTGATTCTATATATACAGTTTTTATAACCATGGCTGAGAAGAAATTTTTATATTTTTTTGGCATAGTTAGATTTTTTTTTTAATATACCAATATTGATATCACCTATTATGATGGTATTACTGTTTCTATTTGCTATGTTTTCTAGGACGTTACTGATTTCTTCTAAAAATATTTTTTTCTCTGTGAAAGGTGGTCTGTATATTGCTAGAATGTTAATTTTTCTGTTTTTAGTTTCATCCTGTGCATTGATATAAATATTTTTGCAATGATTGGTTTCAATTTTATTTGTGTTAAAAGATAGGTTATTTTTATAATGTATTATTATTATTACTCCACCTCTTTTTTTGCTTCCTAATTTGACTAGTTGATTAAAATTGTTAAGTTGATATATTTGAGTTTCGTTTTATTTAATGTTGACTTCAGTTAGTATTATTAATTGTAGATGTGTCAATATATTATTTATTTTGCATAAGAATAGGTTCCAGTTTGTTCGCAAATGACCTAATATTAAGATGTAGGATTCTGAATAGAGTAGCAGTCTTGAACTTTTTTTTTTCTCTTTTCTTACGAAAGTTTTGCAATTTTTTTAAGATTTTTGATTATTATTGTTCCAGGTTGTGTAATTCCTGTTTCTATGACGTCAAATAAATCCATTTGAGAGATAAAAATTATTTTTTTTTTGTTTAACCGAGATAAATGATTTTTTCCAAGTCAATTTCTTTCGTTATCATGATAATATTACTGTTGTATTCCTTTCTAGTTAGAATTTTTCCCGTTTAGGTCCAAAGGAATTTATGCTTTTTTTCTTTGGCTTTAACCTTGGTTTTCCATAACAAAGTTTTAATGTTCTGTGATAAATTTTCATTGACAAAAAAGGAACTATGGTGATTATCTTTAAAATTGTCACTGTTGCTTATTCAGGATTTTTTTTTCTTTTTTCTAGCCATTCAGGTTGCGTTCTTCTGTCTTCTAATTTTACAATTATTAGGGGTTGTTTGCTTTTATTCCTGCTAGCAATTCTATGAGCTATATCTATGTTTCGTTTGTGTTTACTTATTTATTTTCAATTTATTTTCTATGCTTTCTAAGATTTTAATAATGAATTTTCATAACTTTAGTCCATCCTCTTCTTTATAATATTTCTTCTTATCGTATCATAAGATTCAAACATCTTCAACACAAAATATATGAAAAAAAAAATATGTATTTATTAACGAATTTATGGGAGGTTCTTCTTTTCTTTGTCAAATGCTGAACAGAAGTGAAAATAGATATGAATGAATATAGTGTTTAAAATGGAATTTCTAAATTCTGAGGGGTTCTATATTGGAGAGAGTAAAAGAACAGTGAAAGAAAGACTTTATGAACACGCCAATTACATTAAAAGGAAGCAGAAAGATCAATCGAAGTTAGCAGAACGTTGCTGTCAATTAAATCATAGCATGAGTATGGAAGTGAAAATACTGTGTAGTGAAAAAGATAAGAAAACAAGAAAAAATAATGAAACTTAGTTTTTATAAGAAATACAAAGAATGAAAATATCCATTGAAATGAAGAGTTAGAAAATAAAGAGTCAGTAAAATTGGCGAGAAATATATCATTATCTAGTATAAATAAGAAAAAAAAATTGGTGATTTGAAGAATGAAAAAATTGTTGAAATTATTGTTATAATGCAAAGTTTAGGTTCGTTTCCATATGAAAAGAGTATTGTTTTGTAACAATATATAGGATGCGTGACATGGCAGGGCAATTACATTCTGTAAATTCTTCATATTATCTAAAACTTGACAAAAGAAATATTTACAAATTTCTGAAAATTCGTTATTAAATATATATATATATATTTTATATATTTGTCGTTGAAGATGTTTTGGATTGTAGTCGATTAAAGTTAATAATATTGTAGTCTTAGATAGAACGAACTTAAAATAAACAGAAATAAAATGGTAGAAATGGTGTAAATAGGAAATAGAGCATAACTAGAATTCGCTTTTTGAATATTTTTGTATTTGTTTAAAATTTACATAAATGGAATTAAAACCCTAAAAGGAAATTAAAAATTAAATGAAAGTGAACGGAGAAAATGCAAAATCTAATAATTTTAAAACTTTAAAATATAATTTATTATTTTTATTAAACTTTTGTTTATCAATGTTAATTTCATATGTTAGTTTAAAACTGTACCGGAACAGGTCCAGGGATGGACGAGAGATTTAGGCTCCCAGTGATTCTCGACCAAAGGGACTAGTTAATGTCAGATGATCAGCTCTATCCTTCCCGCGTTTAAATCCCCGAATAAGAAACTAGGAACCCATTCGAAAGGAGCTGAGTGAACTCTAGTGTCCGTCTGGAGGAGAAATAGCAGTAAAAAAAATCTCCACACAGCCGGGAATTGAACCCGGGATCCTCCAGTCCACAGTCCAGCGGCTAAACCACTGAACTACCGGATCCACCATTTATCAGCTTACTATGTTATTTAGTAATTTTGTGTGTTCTTTTTTTTTGTAATTTCTGACTATAATATTGACAGTAATAATATTACTTGTGAAATGTTTAGAAGCAAAAAGTTATCAGAATAATTTGATTTATTACATTTATATTTCTATCTCCAAATATAAAAATATTATTGTTTCTTGATTGTATTGGCTTATTTTTAAATTCCACATCATCACTGTCTGCTGGATATATATTTCATTCCTTAAATATCTTTTCTTTCAAGGAGCATCTATATTGATTTTGGTACGCAAACGATCAATAAGTAAAGAGGTAAGGATAAGAATCGATTATTTTGCAATATTTGTATTTTAATATAAAGATAGCTAAGTTCTCTTTCTTACTAGTTTCCTGTCTCTTTATCGCTTTCAATTGTTTATTGTTTCCTTTTCTGCGCTTTCAAATAGACAACAAATTGCTTCTTAACTGCTTTTTTTCTATTTCTTTCCTCAAAGATGCAATTTTTTTTATTTGTTTTTTTTTAATTTCCAAAGTTGACGTTATTTATGTCTATAAACCTGTCTAGAAGATTATTAGAAGGATCAGAACTTTTTGACTAGTAAATTAAGAATTGGGAACAGATTTGTTTGAATACTTTATTTCTGATTTGATCAGAAGAAATTTGAATTATTGTAAAATATGAAATGATTGAAGCTGATGTACAAAGATTCACCACATAACGAGTATTAGACTCTGAATAAACAGTAGTGAAAACGCCAGAACTGAAGTAATTTGATTCGGATTACAGAAACTTAACAGAAACATCAATATTGAAGTGATATATGATTAAATGTTCATCTTCTTAGAAGTTTTTATGAAATAATTCTTGGTATTTCTCAGACTCATTTCAAAATAGAAAAGATGACTATACATTTCTAATTAGTTCTGTCACGAGAGGAATTCTTTTTTCATTATTCTAAAAACCTCAAAATTATTCTAAATTCTGAATTCTAAATAAATTTATTTAAGATATTAGTATTTGATTTCATTTTAAATATTTTTAGACGGTGAATATCGACTATTTGTAACAAATACTTATCTAACACTAGTAAATCCATGAAAATTAGACTCAAATGGATTTCTGTTCTAACGTATATATTTACAGTGTATTGCATTTAAATTAAAATAAAAGTAATAAAATTTGTTTGTAAGCACAAAACTGAAATGTTGGTTAACTGAGGACGAAGGAAATTAGTATGAGGAAGCAAAAGAAATTCCCAAAGCATTAGTAACTAAACACTGGATGTCTATGAGATCATAGACCATGATCATTAATGCTTTTCTTTAATCTATTAATTTCCGCTTAAGTTGATGTGGATTAAATTAACAACCTTTAGATAATTTAAGTAAATCATTCGGATTTAATTAATAATTAAAAATAAGTTCAAAAATTTATACAGTTTGCATTCAACGTAAACCAGAATTAAAAAATAAACCAGTTTCTTTAAGTGTTGTTCTCGTTTTCAGTATTAAAAAAAAAATACTGAGGAATAACATTGTAATAAAAGTGAGCTTTAAGTTCTTTCTGGGATTTATTATTCCGTTTCATTTCTTTAACAAACAAAGGAAAACAAAAGGCAATAATAGTTCGAATGAAAAAGAGAAATGAATTATTATAGATTATTAAGTGAAACCAATCACTGGATTCTAGATCTCTTTCGTTCTTTAGTCATCAAAGTTACTGCAATTGAGACAAAATTTGGTGTATTTAATGTATATGTACAAAAACAAAATGATTAGAATTTGAGAACAAAAGGATAATTTATTGGACAGAAATAGTTATACAAAGTGAGCCAGTCAGTATGGCATTGGATGCCAGCGCTAACCTGGAAAGAAGCTGTTACCCGACGTGGCAGTGTTTTATATAGTTGGCGGTTGGTGTTCTGCGGGATTTCTTGCTAAACCGCCTCCAATTGGAGGTCGAATTCGTCGACATTCTGTGATGGTCACAGGCGACGCCCCATCACATCCGAAATGTGCTAAATAGGAAAGAAATCTGGCGATCTGGCTGGCCAAGGAAGTTTGTCATTATCACAAAGGCCATAGATGGAGAGGCGTGCCGTATGTGGCCGGGCGTTATCTTGCTGAAAAGTAAGCCCGGGTTGCCGCGAAAGGAACGGCAATAGAACAAGTCGTAGAATTTCGCAATCGTACCGCCGTGCTGTGAGGATGTCATGCAGGACTACCAAGTGGGTCCGGCTATCAAACAAAATGCAACCCAGACCTACTCCCTGTTGTCGGGCCGTGTGGCGTGCGACAGTAAGAGCTGGATCGTGAAGATGTCCGGACTGTCTCCAGAAACGTCTGCGCTGATTGTTAAAAAAGAGACTCATCACTGAAGACTATTCCACGTTGATCGTGCCTGGCACCACAGTAATCTCTCTTGACGTGGGTACTGATCAGAGGTAAGCGGCGTAATTGGCGCCGCGAGTGTAGATTCTGCCTTCGTAGTATTCTACTCATGGTACGGTTGGTCAATTAGCGTTGAAATATTTTTCTAGTTTTTGCTCTTTTTTCATTTCCACGACTTTACAAAAACATAATAAAGTAAATTTAGGAAATGACAATTTAACGAAAGGAGTCTTTAATATTTTTTTAACTTCATCCTAATCTTTTAATATTCCAACACTCCTTCTAACACAGCGACTAATCCTGTCTGGTTGTAGCTCTTTTTCTGCTGTATATCTTGTATTTCACAGCCTGATGTAAAGTTACATTTTGCTGAAAGGGTTAGAGTTACATTATTAACATGAACTTCCAAAACTGAAATTACATAATTAAAAAACTGTTTTCTAATTGCGAATACTTTAATATTCTAAAAAGCAGTATAATAAACCATGGGTCGTAATGATTTAATATACAGAACAGTTTTTATATTTTTATAATAAAAAATAATAATGTTTGTATATCTGGTGGCTTTTCAAGATGCCTCTGATGCTCTGCAATACAATTTCAGCAATCCTAAATCAAATTACCTTGTACTTCAAATTTGGTAATCCTGAAAATCAAGTGAATACAAACATTTCATTGTTAATCTTTATATATTTTATTTGTGGTGTAGCGGCCTGATTGTGGGTAGATGTAGTAAAAGTTAGCAAAAAATGGGATCTTTATTGAAGCACACAAACATTTTAATTTTATAGACATTATTTTTCTTTAATGTGCTTAATTAAATTATCCAGAATCAAGATAAAACTATCCTCAAAAAAATTAATTCATGGAGTCACCTCTTAATTTTAAGCTGTTATATGTTCAAGTTTCAAAGATATGTATAATATAATTGATATAAACAATCACTAAAATGCGGAAACGCTATGACTGCAACATAGAACTATATTTATTATATTAGTAATAGATATTAATTGATTTTAATTCAAATTTACAGGTTTAAAATACATAATTATTTGTTTAAACAATTATTATTTCCAAACATAATATATTAAAAGTAGTAATTGATAATACACAGACTTACACACACACACACATATATATAATAGCATAATATATATAAAAGAATAATATATATATATATATATATATTATTCTTATAAAAATATGCAGTATAAGAACTATTTCTATAACAATTTTAAATACACTAATATTATAGATCATTGAATAACTTGTATATTTAGCGAAAAAAAGACGAAAAGTATGATACAGTTTTTAGTTTGAAGTAGGGGAGACCGGGGCAGAGCGGTCCACTTTTTTTTGACGAATTTTTTTATTTTTTTTGTTAAGAGATTTTCCATTGCATTTATTTTTGTCAGAATCGGGAACTATTCAAGAATGTAAATACTTGATTTCATTTCATTATATTCATAAATAAAATTGGTATTAATTCGCAAAGCAAAAATGGTAGAGTGGTCCAACCCCGACCACGGGGCATGCTGGATCACCCCATGGGGCACGTTGGTCCGGGTAAGAATAACAACATTTAAAGTAAGATTTTTATTGAATATAAAATAATATGCCATTTACGATATCATGAAATAAAGTTTAACTTAACATAGACTACCTAAGGTATTACATATTCAAGTGAAAATTTAAAATAATCATTATGCAGTTGAAAGTCATAAATGAATAATATCAAATAGGTTTACATTGAATTAATTAATCACTTTCACTAGAGAAATCTTCTTTGCAGTTGAGGCATTCGTAAAATAAACCCCGAATATCACTGGCTACGCAGGAACTATGGGCCCATCTCTTGCACTGCGTACATTGAATCCACTCCTGCATGGTTTGCTATTTTTAAAGTTTTTCAAACAGGAGAGGCGCACAGCATCTTCATCATCACTAATCATCTGTAATTGTTTCCTCTTTATCTCTTTTCCTTTGCTTCTATTTGATTTTTTGTTTTGTTTATGCTGCTTTTAGAGACTGTTGGCCGAGTCATGTTTTTCGTTGCTACTCTTTCTTTTCTTTCTTTAGATTTTCGTTGCTCTTCTTGCAGAGCTTATTTTACTGGCGTATCCGTCAGTATTGCCGTTGACCTTTTTTTGTTCTCTATTAATATTAAGATTATATTGTTATTTATGCCATTTTTTAATGCTTTCTAATGTAACAAAATGTGTATAGAATTTATATTTAATTTAGAGTTTCACTTACCGGTACTGAAAATTGTGTTAGTTCACTTAGGATGTAATTGTGTGTGTTTGAGAATACGCTCCCTCTCCTGAAATGTTTAGACTGATTGGGCGTACTTTTTGCCCGTGTGTTTCAGATTCATCAACTGATCTGATTTTTCCCGCCAGAGTGTACTTAACTTTTCTCTTTTTGTTCCCATGGAAAAATGAAACAGATAAAACCACGTGATCACTCAATTAACGCACAACTGTTTTTTCGAAGTTTTTCTTTTTCTTTCGCACAAATTGTTTTCTAAATAAGCTCAAACCATTAAAATAATATTTAACCATGAAATATAACAATAATAATATACAAGACTTTACCAAATTCAAAAATTCAAATACATAATTACAACAAAACAATTATTAAAAATCAAAATATACTCCCGCAGAGACCAAGATTTTAATCGTGTCATGTTGCCAATTCCACAACATGACAGTTTGCATAGTTTTTAATTAGAATTTAATAACAGTTAAATGTGTAAATTGGCTATTTTCGAAGATTAAGATGCCTTCGCACGAATTCTTCCCCTATTACGGTACTTGCTGAGAGGAATTACTAAAGGGGTAATATCCTTTAAAAATATAGGCTAATATATAATAGCCTATATAAAAAAATATAATATGTAATAATATAATATAATATAATATAATAGGCCTAATAAATATATAATATAGAAAAAAAATAATATATAGTGCCAAAATATTTTATTGTAAAAACAGCGGGGCAAAGTGGACCACTGGTCCAATGTGCCCCGTGACGTTCGGTCCGCTCTGCCCCATCGCCATTTTGGCGTTTCCTTCAGTTGTAACGATGGACTACTTTAAGTATTCAATTCATACTATAGCTTAAAATGACCTTTAGATTGCCGCCTTTAATATGCATATTACGGTTGTGTTATTCAATGCATCGCCGAACGGCAATATGAAAGTAAAAACAACACTAAACATTTACTTACCTGAACAAAAACAAAACAATCGATCACCTCACTGTCACCAATAAGCCGAATTCACTGACGCTTTTGTTGGTATCACCAACCTTCTAGCCGATTTTTGGCACATTCTAGCGTCTACACGAATTACTAAAGTCAACGGTCCACTCTACCCCTAGGTCCACTTGGCCCCGGTCTCCCCTACATATTCACTTATTGCTTCAATAATTTGAAGTTGTAATATAAAATATATGTTTTTAATATATTTATTTATTTTCTTATTCTCCATTTAAATTTTTTTCGTAATCTAAAACAGTATCACTTAACAGTTGTTCAGTGGCATCACTTCGTAACATATATTGATGCTTCAAAATACAGAAAAGAAAGAAAATATGTACTCTTAATATAAGTTCTAATTTCGACAGACTTAAAACTTCTGTGCCTTTATACTATATAATTAGTCTATTTACATTATTTAATTTAGTAGTGATCTCAATTGTAACTCAGTAATACTCATGTAATAATCATGAACAATTAATTAAAGTTTCACTCCCTTTAGATATAAAATCAAGTTTCTACTGAAAAATTATATTTTATATTTACATTACACTAGGGTATTTAAATAAGTTCCACATTTTAATTGTAATACAGAAACTTGTGTTTTTACAGACAGTGTGACTATTATAAATGGTATGCTAATTTTCTCTTGAAGCACCAAAGTGTAATATACCAATGCCTCTAAAAATATCTCCACCCTCTGCCTTTCTCTGAAGATTCAGAATTCTGAAAGCAAATTCTCTCAGCATTTACAGCTTTCAGAATTTCACTGTACTATTTATTTCTTGTTTCTTAAATTACAAGTATTACTTATTTATCCGTATACCCGGCTCTTGGCACTTCTGCCTTAGCCTAGACAAGGGGCTAAAATTTTGAACCACTAGCCGAAGAATCGTTGCCCAACGGAAGCCGTACAAACATATCTGCCTTGTCGAAAGTGGCGCCTATGGGCACAAGGCAATGCCAGAACGGTAAATTAGAGGTAAAATTCAAGATAGTGGAATTTTCCGAATGTATATATGTGCTTTTCACATTGCAAAGGATGTATGTAATAGATGTGAATGATAATATACTTACACATATATATTATACTTATATAAACACTCAGTATAAGAATTATTTCTATAACATACTTTTATAAATATACTAAGATTGCAGATGAATAACTTTTACATTTAATTTATTTGCACTCACATACGAAATATATATATATATTGAAAAAAAGATGTAAAGAATTATACAATATTAAAATTTAATTTATTTAATTTTAAATATACTTATATTCCAAGTTTGTTCTGCGAAATGTACATATGGACGATTGATGCCTATCTACAAAAGGCAATGCATACATGACAGGTCTTCTACTCTGCTTACCATTACAAGCGCAATCTTAATATAAATACAATAGAGTAGACAGCAATTGCCAAATGGACGCCTGATCATGAGTGCCAAATAGTCTGCGTAGATCAGCGAAGATTTTCTGTTAATGTTCTTTTTCATTACAGCCCAATTAATGGAATAACCTATCTATATGTATTCTACAGAATCTTATCCTATGCCTTCAAGTATCAAAAAGAAATTTCAGAAAACTGAAAAATGGAAACTGTTTGGCGATGGTGGGTTTTTGAAATCTATTATTTTATTGATAATCGAATAAATCTTCATAAGGCGAGGCCTGTGATTGAATAACTAGAATGTGTAGATATCTAAAGCATTGAATGGCGAGCAGGTCTCTTATCCAATCCTCTCCTATAGTAATCTATCCACGGAAACTACAGGATATTTAACCTAGCAGCAACCGAAATCACACTTTCATCTCTTGCAACAGCCGATCACGTAATGTCAATATTGTTTCATTTCACAAAAACTTGGTAGGTTATGTCAAAATATATATCCGGATAAATTATAATAAAAGTTTTAAGTTTCATTAATATTGTTTCTTTGTTCTTCATTTAGTGGAGTAAAAGTTGATAAATGATTTAATATTTTTCAATCGTTTTTCAGTTGTTCTGTATTAACTGGAAAGTAAAGATATGGCCAAAAGAATTAAATGGCTAGCAGGTGTTCCTAAGTTATCTCTAGAAACTACAGCTTATTTAGCTTAAGCAGACACAGTTACTCTCTTCCGACAGTCGATTTTCTTTGTCTTCATTTCTTAATTTCTGCCATTGTATAATATTACTTATCAAGTATTTTAAATATATAAGCAGAGTGCTGTTTATTAACGTATGGAAATGTCGAACATATAAACAACAACACAATTTGAAATAACAATATTTAAAAATGAAAAAAAAAATTACAATAATAAATTATATAAGCAGAGATTGTAACTGGAATCCTCATCATATGTGCCGTTCAGATCACCGAAAATTTTTGGATAATTGCTTCTTTTTAACTGGAACCCAAATCATTCTGTAGTATTTTTGTGGTGAATTGTATAATTGATCGATAAGTCTTATCTGTAGAAACTTACTCTACACCTGTAGATATCCAGAAGAAATTCCAGAATACAACAAACTGTTTGAAGATGTTGCTGTTCCAGAATATATTTTTATGGACAATCATACAGATCCTCATGAGGCGAGGCGTATGGTTGAATAATTTGAAAGTAAAAGATGTCGAAAGTCAATTAGATTGTTAGGCTTTTGAAATGTTTAAAGAAACTACAGCTTATTTAATTTAAGTAGACACAGTTGTGCTCTTTTGACAGTCGAAAATGATCGTAATGTGGACGGCGTGTGGCCGCTGTGTCGTAACCTGCGTTCGAATTCAGGTGTTGGCATGGCTGTTTCTTTTTTCTTCTGTGTTTCGTCTGTTTCTCCCCTGGGACTCACTGTCTCAGGATTTTTCTGAACGGGATGTGAATGTCGTCCCCCTTCTTGACTTTCAATGGCTTCACTCTGACGTTGTCAGGTTGAGCTAGTTCCAACCAAGGTTCTTAGTTGGCCAAATTCGATAAAGGTAGGAAGGAAAAATAAAATAAAATTTTATTTTTAATCTTAATTTAGGCCATTATATATTATTAGTCTACGTATTAAGTATTTTTGAGTAAATAGTTGTTTAATGATTTGATATTTCTCAAGCACTGTTCAGTTGTTCTGTGATAATATTATAATTTCAATAAGTTATTCTTCCTTTTATTCTCTTGAACAGAATAAACCAAATTCCTTCAAAAATTTCAAACAATCCAAGAGCAGTTATTCCTAAATTCAAGCTAAGATTTCCAAAAATATTTAATATTAATGTTGTTAGGTTTCTTTGTCGAAATTCCTTTATTTCTAACAGTTTGTTGGTCGTAAAACAAAAGAAGGGAAAGACCTGATTCAA
>JAFIDM010035305.1:0-13233 GCA_023159025.1 Thereuonema tuberculata | reverse complement strand
GACAAACGTAATAGCTTTCGATTTTGGTCGCTATCACAATAGCTCCTAAATGGGTTCTAAAGGGAGAAGAAATTCAATCCCGGCTATAGCAACCGTTTAGCTTATGAAGGACTAAATTGTAAAAAGAATATATGGGTAAAAATTAAATAAGTGGCTAAATCTAATTCCGACATTTATAACCCGGAAAAATTGTTTATTTTTGAAATTAAATGTTTAAAACATTTATAATATCTCCTTATTAATCATATCAAATTTGTTTAAGATAAAAAAAAAAATTAGGCATTAAAATTTCAAGGCAGAATATGAAAAGTCATATTTCCTGCTTGGCGACAATTCCATGTTCGCACCTTCAGTTCACTATAATTTAAAATATTGTTTTTTCCAAACATGAAATCTGGTTTAAAATAATTATTATATGTTACAGAATATAACATGAAGACTAAAATGTAAGCTAATATGTAATTTGATAATATTTCAGAGGTTTTTATAGCGGCGACTATACTACTAGTCATTTTCCTGCTCCAAATTAAAATCACATTCATTGTTCCATTTCTTTAAAGATTATGATTTATCAGAGGATTTGTTATGTTGATTTTCCTTCATATTGTTCCTATATAGTAAGACATTACAGTTTAATTATGTTAGTAGTTGATTGAATTTCATTTTCCAATTAATAAGATTGGGAGTGATCATTATCCTGTACCTAGTCATTATCCTGTACCTAGTTGTCAGTGGAAGTTATTTACCTGTCAAACTGTTCATTTTCTTGGCACACCACTTTTAAAAATTCTATATTAAAGCTATAATATCTACTTAAGTGTATGAAAAGTGATTTTGTTGTCAATAATAAGTTAACAGTAAGTGAATTAAAAACTAATAAATGCATATTTCTTAAATTTTATCCAATATTTTTCTGTGTTTCATTTTAGCCACTTATCTAATTTTTACCCAAATATATAACAACAAATATAACGTGCGGAAATTAAATAGCATCACAATAAAATAACAAATAAACATAACTGAGTTGTGCGAATCCAACTAACTGGATAACTGGGCGAATCCAGCTGATGATGGTTATAAAAACCGAAACATTTGTACTGGATTCCCGATATCAAAAATACTAAAAGCTCAATGAATCCGTACTTATGGGCGTGTATGTTTTTTATTGTGATGTTATTAAATTATTAATTAATTAGTTTTTTTTTCATTTAAAAAGGAAAATACTGTATTCAGGATGTATTATAATTTGAAAAAAAAAAAGTATTTCGTTTGTCTTCACAACTTTAAAAAAAATTAGAAGATTATAAAGAAACAGATTTTAAGTTGTTTTAGGGACTTACTCATTCCAAAATATTTTCTAGTTTTCTAAATTTTATTTGCGTTAAGATGTAATTTAAATTTTGGTCGTTTCCCTTTAACTTTCCCCTTGGAACCGCTTTCCTCGTTTCCGCTATGAAAGCCGTTTGGTTAGGAGCCTGCAATTCCAAATGAAGGGGGAATTGTAGGAGGGAGGAAGAGGGGTATTTGCAAGTGATACAACATTTGCACGCGTTAATACGGCGCAGGGAATTAACCATCAGTCACGTGACGTTGTTCATTGTCATGTCTAGTCGTGCTACTGGGACAGCCCATTCGTGAGACGGGGGTGCCATCTGCAGCATATTAAATTTAAAGACCCCCGCTGTCAACGCGTTCTGAAATTGCCACATTTACGGTGATTTCCTGTTCCCCCATCACACCCCCACTCTCTTGCATATTTCATAAGCTGAGAAATTTTGTTAAAACAAATACAAGCAATTTATGGAATATATTTATTGGGAATATGTCTTTTTAATATTTGTCAAATTAATTTGTCTGTTTCCAAAAAAAACTCAGTAAATCCTTTAAATGTGCGTTTTTAATCCTTACTTTTCTTGTTGTATAAGTATTTACGCACGTTAAATTTTACCATTTTAATATTTGTGAAGTTTTATTTTAACTGCAGTTTAATTTATAAAATGAATATATTAGTAATAAATATTATATTAATATAATATTTATTATATTTATTATTAATATATTTATTTTGTAAATTAATCTGCAGTTAAAATAAAACTTCACAAATATAATATTTATTATTTATTTAATATTATTAAATATTCATTATTTAATATTTATTATATTTATTATTAATATATTTGTTTTGTAAATTAAACTGCAGTTAAAATAAAACTTCACAAATATTAAAATGGCAATAAATAAATATAGTGTTGTTTTCATTATTTATGTAATATTATATTAGTCAATTTTAAATCTTATCTTATACGAATATATAAAGCTGAAGAGTTTGTATGTTTGAACGCGCTAATCTCAGGAACTACCAGTCCGATTTGAAAAATTCTTTTTGCATTAGATAGCCCGTTTATTGAGGAAGGTTATAGGCCATATAACATGACGCTACGACTAATAGGAGCGGAGCAGTAAACATAAACGTCAAACAACGGATGCGGCGGCGGCGCGGCGCGGCCGCACGACGAGAACCGAACATTACCGAGAAGGGCCGAATTTAACGTTACTAATATATCATGCTGTATTATTATTATTATTATTATTATTATTATTATTATTATTTTGTACCGACACTGGCCAACAAAGGACCACGGAACTAGCGCCACCTGGCAGAGTAAAAAAATCAGTAAGGGGGACGACGTAAAACATTCCGTCAGAATAATCCTGAGAGGTACGTCCCAGGTAGAAACGGACAAGCACAGAAGAAGGAAGAAACAGCCATGCCCATGCCGGGATTCGAACCTAGGTTCCGACATATCGTCCACACAACAGACCGCCGCGCCGTCTAGACCGCTCGGCCATGCCAGAACGGCATTATTAATTTTATTATTATAATAACTATTATTATTATAATATTTTATTAAATTATAAAGCCCCGCGAACACCACGCAATTTTTCAGCAACTTAGTCGTCCGATTTTGACGTCACGAGTTGATATACAGTTTTGAGCCCGTTTATATGCAACTTGACTGCAACTTTTGTCATCCGACTCGAGTTATTCGTACACCTGCAACTCGAAAAACTGCATCGAAGTCGCTGGGAATTACCCAATCACAGGGCAGCGTTGGAACACGTCAGTCGTGACGTCACAGTCATGGAAGAAATGGCGTCGAAAATGATATTCGCCGATTTTATACGAAGACATGCTCGTACTCAATGAATATCAAGAGTATTGCGAGTTTCTTTCATGCATATATAAAGTTTAGACTGAAATGCAGAAATTGTATCCGGCTGAATTTATCAGAGAGGTTTCAAAACCTCGATTTTTTTCAGATTTTCCACATCGGGTTTGAGAAACGCATTGCATTATGGGATTCCTTCTATCACCGCCGATTTCATATCGAGTTGCATGGTGTTCGGGGTTTGACAAAAGTTTATATCAACTCGTGACGTTAAGATCGGACGACTAAGTTGCTGAAAAATTGCATGGTGTTCGCGGGGCTTTATATTACTTAATTTTTAAACATTGAAGCATTAAAGTTAAGTATATACACATGGTTTATATTGGTGATGGTTTCAAATTTTCGAAAATTGACCTCCTTCCGTTGGAGATGAATTCGTTGAAAATTCTTGGATTAAAAAGCGCTCCCTAACCATGTGAATTTTTAAAATATAAAAACCAAAAACTACACTTATTTCATCCTAGGAAGAAAATTTAGAGAAAACAAATATGAATAATAAAGTGGGACATATTATTCTACTGAATTAACGAACCAAATTACTACATAAAAAAAAAAGGTGTCTAGCACCATCATTTATCAAATTTTTCTTATTATTTTAGATTTCCTTAGATTTGTGCGAATATAGAAGAGTTACGACAAGAAAATGTTATTTTTTTTATAATATTAGAATTATTAAGAAATTTACAAAT
The DNA here is from genome assembly GCA_023159025.1 of Thereuonema tuberculata. Classification (NCBI taxonomy): domain Eukaryota; kingdom Metazoa; phylum Arthropoda; class Chilopoda; order Scutigeromorpha; family Scutigeridae; genus Thereuonema; species Thereuonema tuberculata. The sequence continues at coordinate 9,314 of JAFIDM010035305.1, read as the reverse complement.
TAAGGCACGTCCAGCAAGAATAATTACTTCGGGATATTATTATTATGTTCCTGAATGAATTTAAAGTCTATTTTTTGTTTTTACTTAAATTATTTTAAAGAAGCATTACCTATTTGTAAAGAATTTAAATGTTTTTTTAAAGTTGTGAAATACAATAGTAAAGTCTGTAAATATCTGCCAACCTCGAAGAATATTCAAATTTTCTGTTTGCTGATAGTTGATTAAATCTGCAAATATTTACTTTCAATCTCGGAAATCCAATTAATTTTAATTAAATCGTAGTTTATGCAAATGAAGTAGATTTATATATGCAAGGGTTCCATATTGTCTCCCATTGTTAATTGTTTAGCTTCTAGATGGCGTTGGTGTAGCCCCTCCCATCCAAGGTTTCTTACAATTCAAGATTTTTAAAAAATGTTATATTTAAAATACCTTAAAATTAATTAAATTGTAAAAAACTACTTTAAAATGAAAGATGTATTAATATGAAAATATACTGAAACTTAAATCTCACATTGTTCAGTACTATAACATGTATGTATTTTAATGTAACGTGTATTCAATGTAATGTGTGTTATTGGATAATAAAGAATAGATAATTTAGGGTACATTATACAGTATATATATTAGCAGAGTACTCGTTCGTCGTACGAGTTACAAAAAAAGTTGTTCTGTTGTGGATGAGGAAGAAATTTAAAATTATGCGATCACTTCGAAATTTTCCCAGTTGGTACAAAAATCACGTGATAGATGCAATGTAACGTTGTATTTGAATTTTGTAACTCGTGATCCCTAACTTCCCACTCCTTTCTCCCCTTGTCCACACCCCTATCACTTCAAACCTTTCCCATTTCATAAAAAATTCGTGTGATCAAATTAAAATCTAATACAAATCTATATCTATCGCGAAAATGTCGCTATGCCGAAAACCCGTAGAAGTATCCTGAAATAATGTTTACCCATCCCCTCACAGACCTCCCGTTTACATCCCATAGGTCTAGTTATTGCCTCCCGGTTACTCTGTGGCACTATTGTGCACAACAATATTTGAGTTCCAATGTTGAACAACAATTTTTTTGTAGTTCCAATGATCACCTCCAGGTGCATGTGCGGTGCTTTCAAGTAAGTTCATGGTTATTTCCCCCACTCCCAAAATAAAAAAAAGTTTATTTTTATAATTTTAACATTGTCTATACTATGGAATCTACCTTCATCCGAAATTTCAAGTTGAAGCATGTTGGGAAGTAAGCTAAACATATCCACAAATTTCCCTTTTATATTAGGCGGCATCCATTAATTATGTGAGCTCAAAATGGGAGGGGGTCTGGCAAAATCTCCTCAAATCTCATTTAAAATCAATGAAAATCTCAAGTCAACTTTTTAATTCAGAGAATATACATATTATAATAGATTTTTCGATTTCTGACTTTTTGAAATCTCAGCAAGGGGGAGTGGGGGTATAAATTTAAAAAAAAAAAATCTCAACTAATTAATGGACATCCCCTTACAGATATGTAATATAAAACTATCTATCCATATATATAAATATATTTCTGGTGTGGCCTTTTTAGTCATTCTATCTTTGTCATATAATCCGAACAGCAAGCAATTATTCTTGCTGGATGCGAAATATTAAAATTGATTGAATTTAAATGCTAGTATTTAAATTAATGGAAATTTTCGTAATTGTAGACTTTTCTGAAAGATAATGCTTATTAGTAAAAACAGTGCATTCAGCAAAACATTAATGTAAATATTATGTAAAATGGTAATATTCCATATTAACATTGCGAAAATTTAATTTGCAAAGCAATTCTCTCTAATTAGTGAAAAATCCAATTTATATACTCAATTAAAATATTTGTTTTGGTAAATTGCATTTTTATTTAATTATATCAATGACGTAATTTAATGAGGTTATTTGTCCATTGCTAAGATAATTAAACATAATTTTTTTCAATGAAATTTTCAATGAAATTGCGTTGGATATTGATTGTTTGAAAATTCCATTAAATAATTTTCTGATTTCTCTCTTCTTTTACTTTAATTCCTGAAAATTATTAAATATAATAATAATAATAATAATAATAATAACACTTGGAAATATATGCTTTGGTCCTTGACCCGCCATATTGTTTTTGCTGGGAAAACGCAAGGTTTGAAACATACAAACATAATAATAATAATAAAAATAGTTTGATCAATTTATAATCTTCTAAAACTTTATATGTCAAACTTACAACAAATTCATAATGAAATATTTCAATGATATTAGGTAAGGGAGCGATGTCCTCCCTCCTAAAAATGTTTGTAGTAGACCTGAAGAAGTCTTTGGAATGTAGAATAAAGACGAAATATTGATGTCAGTTATAGCAGCTTGTATCGTTATGAATTTGTTGATCAATTTACATTTAGTCTGTAGATTGTCGTAAATAGTTATCAAATTTTATCGAAAAAAATCGGAAATTTTGCTGAGTTTTATTTTTTTTTCTTAAATAATAGTCATTTGTTTTTTGAACGGACGGACAGACAATTTTCTGTGATAAATGCTTTTGCTTCATGCCAAAAAACGAATAAAAAAAATTATGATTTTTTTAAACTAGATATTAATAATGAATTTACAGATTTGGTTACGTATATAAATAAAAAGAAAAAGAAAATTTAAAGCAAGTCAAATTTTAAATATACCGGGTGATTCATAAAGTACTGGAAAGTACTGGTGGTTATCACCGCCCCATATCTTTTAAACTACTGCTCATAAAAATCTGAAACTTTTTATATAAAATCGTCAAACGTATAAGAATTATATTTTCATGTTATTATTTATTCATTATTATTGAATTCATTTTATTTGCATTCAAACACCCCCAATATATCGAAATATTATCCAAAAAAATTATTCGATGTCTCCCAAAAAAGTCATTTGTCAGAATGCATTTTCAAAAAAATACAGTTTTTTTTAAAAATTAAACAAAGGAATTAATGACAAAAGTGTTTAGATTAAATTTTTCTAATTAGGTTTCTGTATCGTTGGATCCGACTTTTAGAGTTTAAACAACATCACAACAGTTATTTAAATATACGATATATTGGGGGTGTTTGAACGCAAATAAAATGAATTTCAATAATAATGAATAAATAAAACATGAAAATATAATTCTTATAGGTTTGACGAATTTGTATGAAAAGTTTCAGATTTTTATGAGTAGTAGTTTAAAAGATATGGGGCGGTGAAAACCACAAGTACTTTCCAGTACTTTATGAATCACCCGGTATTCATTGACTAACATTGAATGTCATCTCAGTTGTTGTTTGTTGTGTTTCATTCTGAGAATTGAACGAAATACCTTTGCTATTCGACATCTTTTTAAAATCGATTTTCAGATGCATGAGAATTATTGCTGTTCAAAATTCTCCTGTACTTTTACATAGGTTTTCCCAACCACGCAGTTATTGAAAATATAACGGGGGAATTTGCGCTTAGCAACTAATATAATATCGCAGGATATTAGAGGTTTGATCTGACGTTTGTAAAACCTCTTAGTAAGACAAAAAAAAAAAAGGTTAAAAACACAAATTGTTAAAATGCATCTAAGTTGAAATCTGTAACTGCAACTGAAAACCTAAACATCTTAGAAACTTAAAATTTTACATATCTGATTTTTCAAGCAACCTCTCTGTTGACTTTGGCAAATATCCGACCTAAGATACAGACCTGGGTGCAAAAACCGTCTATTCAGTGTCCGTTCTTTGTCCATTCGTGACCAAGATAACTCAAAAACTAGTGATCCTACAAAACTGAAACTTGCTTTTTCAGACTTAGGTTTTTATAGGTCTTTTCCGGAAGAGCCTTATTGATTTTAAGTAAAAATTGAACCACTAGAGTAGAAGCTAGAGATAAAAACTACCAATGTAAGTGAATGATTTTAACAACGTTTTATGCTTTATTATCATGCGTGCATTCGAAAATTGGCACACCAACTACTCTTCTTATCTATATTATTGGTCAGTTACATCCTTTAAGAACAAAAGTGTACTGCATAGTGACTTGATAAGGCTGTCTCTCGACGGCGAAACGTTGTGTAAACTTCTATTTTTCAATAAATATGTCAGTTATTTTACGCAGGTGTATGGATATATTATTACTTCCATTTACATCCTTTATTTAATGACTTTTTTTTTTCCTTCAAAAATCATTTTAAGTAGTTACATGCTCAGCTTCTATCGCTGAGACAAGGAGCAGGGGGGTGGGCCTATTTCGAGAATTTTGGGGGATAGAATCCAAAATAATCGTGTTCTTTCTTATCTTACGTTGGACCATGTATATGCCTCGTGACAAATTTTGAAGAAATCTCCCTAGCAGTGCAAGAGAAGGATTTCGGGAATCAAGTTATTGGGAACAGAAGAGATGAACAAAGAGGTCTACGTGATAAATTGGACCATAAAGAAGCTATTATATCAATTTTGATGAAAATCTGTCCAGTCGTTTTAACGTGATGCCCTAGAAACAGGCCAACAAATGACAGACAGAGGAATGGTGAGACTTACAAATGTCACTAAGAAAAAGAAACTATTAACTTTAATCTCTACTTTTTGAAATACTTTTCATGGATGTACAATTCAAAACGTAATTTCGTATCCGTCGGGCTTTAAAGGTATAAGCTCCAGCGATTCATGGCCATTGAGAAAAATTGGGGTAGAGTGCGGTTCGATGTCGTCTAAGCATCAGGAAATTTTTGCAAGACGCACATTGTTTCGGCTACCTTTGACTGTACATCACAGGTATCTACGGCTGCATTGGTGCCTAGAGCGTCGCGCATGGAGGGACGAACGGCAAGACATCGTTTTTTCCGACGAATCGCGCTTCTGTCTGCAGTACCATGATGATCGTAACCGTGTCCTCGCGGCGAAAGACTGAGGAGTCCTGCCTCATGCATCGCTATACCAGTCCAGCACCTGGCGATAAGGTATGGGATACCATTGGATTCCAGTCCTAGTACTCATTCCCGTACATTGAATAGCCACCGTTACATCTATGAGATGTTGGAGCCTATTGTTGTCCTTATCTTCAGGGCCTGCCTGGGGCCACTTACCAACAGGACAAACGCGACAGCTCGTGGCACGCAAATTCCAACATTTCCCTGGATGGCCATCACGTTCAACTTCTTCCGTGGTTCGCGCGTTCACCGGATCTGTCGCCTATTGAACACGACGCCATAGTCACACAACGACTGGCAGACCACAGACCACTGTGTCGAAACCGCATGGACTTACGTGACCCAAACGCACATCCAACGTCTCTTCCTCTACTCGGGCCGTGCAGCAGACGTTATTGGCGCCCAATGATGGCTACATGATTAAAGATTCTGATTTTTTTTTCGTTCCGCAAGTCGCACAGAGCTGTAATTGTAATCATGTCACCTTTGCACCATAAGTTATCCATAAAATAAATATGACTTTGATAGCTCTTGTCTTTCGTAGTGTTGCACTTTTAATGACCAGCAGTGTAAAAATCTTTAAAATAAATAATAAATATCTTTAAAATATCTTATAAATGAAGATCGGAAATATGAAATCCTTAAATTTTGAGCATTCTTTTCAAGTAAGTTTTGTAAAAATCTATTTAAGAGACGAACAATTTAATGTACGAACTAGTACTTTTCTCTGCGAAATATCTAATTTCAGCTACAGATTTCGTTAACATGACAGCGACTGCGTTGTGTTAGGCAGAAGATATACGATGTCCTTCTATAAGTCCTCTGCAAACATTACTTGAGGAAGATTTGTAAATACGGTTTCACTTTTCTTGCCTGAAGCGACATCTGGTATCTAAATTAAAAAACAGTGGTTTTTTTATACGAAAAGGTGGTGACTCATTATATCGTTATTTTCGAAAAATAAAAACGTTACAATAGAAAGCATAAGGTTGTTCATTCCTTACTTCCACTTAGCTGTTTTAATTTTCTATTTTTTAAATTGAACCCTATTTTCTATATTACAACAGATACTCTTTCATACTTCTGTGGAAATTACTTCGAACTTAAAAACAAATGCCTCAATATCGATTTGTAACGAAGGTATCTCTCTTTACGTTGTCGGCCTATTTATTTGAAAATTTTTCACAAGTTTTCCCTCTTTTTTTTTATGAAAACATTATGTTTAATCCGAGGTTAATCTCTTCCAGATAATCAAGAGGAGATATAAAAAGAAACTAGATATAATTAATACATGTCTGGATAATTTAGAAATTTTTATTGATGGTTTAAAATTTCCTTTTTACAAGCACAGTCTTTGACAATCGTTATCTGTCTCTCCATTTATTTATTTATTTATTTATTAATGTATCTGTCACATTTGATATCTAATTTTAAGTTGTCTTTTTTTTAATTGACATTTTGATTACTGGAAACTTTTTCAATTAAGTTGTTATAAAAACTTTTTTTTCATTAAATAAAAATAAATTTAACATTCAATTTAAAATGTATTAGTGTATGAAAAGCAAATTCCAAAATGCACAAATCAAATGTAAGGTCCCTGAGTTGTCATCTCGGGAAGCTGTTTCTGCCTTATTAGGAGTCATCAGCCAGATTTACCCTTGATGATAACTCAGAGTGCGGGACAAAGTTAAGGATCAAACTTCAGCTCCCTGAAGTGGCACCTCAACAAATCAATACGACAATATAAAAATTACTGTGTCCACCATGGCCTCAAATTCCTAATCCCTTTCCTAATAAGACAGTCCCACATATCCGAAATGATAGCTCAGGGTGTAAAAACCTTGTATTTAATTTGTGCATTTACGGAAATTTCTTTTCTTACATTATTTACAATTAATTTCACAAGATACAATAAAATGTAATAAAAATTATACTGTAATAAAATAAAACAATATAAGTTATTATTCGAAACAACGCAATGACATACATTTCATTAACATTATTGAGATAATTATAAGTAATAAAATTAAGTTTACTTGACTAATACTACTTAATGAAGTAAACTAATTACTAATATAATAAATACTTGTTCTAAAGAATAAATAAAATGATATAATAAATTTATAAACTGCATAACTACAACATATAAAATTAAAAAGGAATTATGAAATCATTTTAAATTTCTTTTTCTAATTTTAAATTTGTTTGTTTTTTCAAAATCGCAGATTAATTAATTAAATTAGGATGATTCCCTTAGTTTAATAAAAATTAATCAAAATATGCGTTGCATAACCAAAATCAGGAGCCGTGAAATAGGTTTGAAGTTTTTTTTTTCGTTCTGTCAACCCCTCGAGCACAATTCCAAACTGAGTTAATTAATTAATTAACAGGATACCGCTTCCATCTCATTTCTATGACACGCATTACTTTCACTTAAAGCTAAACGATTAAAATTAGGACCCTGATTATAGTTTATGGCTTTCTTTTTAATCTGAATTTTTTTTTTTTTTTTTTTGAATGCCTGAAACTCTAATTCTGCGACAGTTGGCAGACTCCAAATTAAAAAAACAAAGTACATACTTTATTCAAATCAAAATCTGAGCGGCGGTCCTTCTAGGTACATCCTCAAAGGATTTTTTTTTTTTTTAATTTATCTTAATCGTCGTGAATTTTCATTTTTGAAAGAAAATAAGATAAAATCTATCTGTCATGGTTTGGCCGCTACATAGTTTTACAGGAGGAGAGACACTCATAATAACAGCTGTGAAAATGTGGATAGGTATCAGGCAGGAATACAACCTTCCTTAATTCTATTAAACAGAAGGTGAAACCGGAGATTACGGTACCAGGCTTTCAACAAGATGGCTGCCTTGGCACTACTTTAAGGTATGAATTTTAGTTTTTCAATTAACTAGGGAAAAGTAGAATGAGATTTGCAGGTAAGCTTATTTAAAAATGGTTTTGCACGATCTTTTACTAGAAAAACTAATCCTCATCTGGCTAACTGCGATTTGAGAAAACAGTGCACACCATCGTGTATCCCTGCGCGGATGTATCCTTAGGAAGAGTGTGATTGGCTTGTACCATATTCTCCGTTTTAACCAGAGTTTATTCTATGCTTTACCGTTGATGTCATTTCAACCTCCCACAATGAAAATCTATTACCTTTCCGTAAAAGTATTCTTCTAAATTGTTCTATGGAGGGAAATAGTCGCTCAGAAATTAAAAATTTAGCTTTTAAATAGAAATTCAATATTCAGTAAACAAACTCCAGAAATTAAATGAAAAGTATGGCGAAAAGAAAACAGAAATTCGTCGTACTACAGTACTTGGTTTATCTGGTATTATTAAGCAAGCTCAAGAATATTAAGGACTGGATTGAAATAGGTACGGTGAGAAAACACGGACACTGGAGAATGGAGTCCTCAATCAGTCCAAAAGTATTGTTGAATTGTGATTCCACTTTGGGAAGTTGGGTCGTTTTAATTCCAGGATCCCACTATAGCCCTACGTCGCTCTTAGGGTTACGAACCCGACTCCTCAATGCTTTACTATAGTCTGACAATTGAGAGAAGAACCACCAATCAGAGAGAAGTACTACTCGGTTAGTGTGTCTGGCACAGTTCATAAGCCCCGCCCTCCCTCCTGAGACTTCTTAAACATGGCATCAGATATGGATTCTCGGTTGGATTCCGAAACTAAACGTCAACATATAATAGTTTTCCATGGCGTTTCGTGCAAAACAATCCACAACCAAGCACGGCAGATTATAAACAATGTATTACTTGCACTTCAAGACTTCTGCAGGTGAAACAAAACTGTAATGAAGTGGGGGAGTTTGGTGGCTTTACAATAATAGTTTTATTTAACTGTTCTATTCTTAAATTATACAGAGTTTAATTTACTGATTAATGGAACGAAACATTACAATAGAGTATCGGCTCGATACTCAAATACTAAATTATACAAATAATTCTAAATTACTTAATACTCAATTAAGGTTGACTCTCCGAGAAGTATTCTAATCTTCACTTCGAGATTCCGCTGACAGGCTCTTCGGTTCTTGTTGACCGTACGAGTAGAGTGAACTGCGGTGGCTTCTAACGCAGACGGGTCCCTTGTTTCGGCGACTAACGCTTCCATCAATTTCACTCGGCGACCACACGTCTCGTATTCCGGGTAACGTCTTCTTGCCGGCCGCTCCGTTCCCTCTCGTCTTCTGTCGACTCGCCTATCTCGTGTCAGCTATCCGTCCAACCTCATGACGAACTCCCCTCTACTTCACTGTCCTAGTATCCACTTATGGCCGTCCATTTATAGGGGTTCGCTACCAACCTAATTTACATAATTAACTTTGCAAATAATAAAAGAAACATG
>JAFIDM010035304.1:895-13233 GCA_023159025.1 Thereuonema tuberculata | reverse complement strand
AATGGTAAAAAAATATATTCCCAATAAATTACTGAGCTAAATGGAGTCAAAAAGGAGAAAGAAAATATATCTCAGCTCGCAGTTTATTTTCAAGTATTTATCTAAGTTAAATTACCTCGTTAATTGCATATACAATTCTTTCTTATATATCTCAACTTTCCAAAAACATCAGAACACAAGACGATGAATCAAAAATATGTTACTCCCTCCGTCCGAAAATATGGCATACATTTTAAAATTATTTGTGTTTTAAAATATATATCATATTTTCGGACGGAAGGAGTAATTTTTTTAAAAATTTTTAAGCTATTTATGGTAAATTGAATGTACTCTAATGTTATTTCTGACAGAAACAAACAAATTGACCAGTAATCCTAGACATTTCATAATGTGGTTGCTGTAGCATATCTTTGCTTGTATTCGGAGTTACTCCATTTATTTCTATATTCCAGTCACTCTAGTTGGTATGCTAGTCACTCCAGTCAATGCCAGCACTTCATGCCAAATCAAATTAAAAAATCATTAGTATCTAGAACTTTCGAAATGACAAAGCATTACGGAATTACTATTCGCATTTCCAAAAATACGGAAGGAGTTGCTTTTTAATAATTAATATGTAAAGTAAAAATAGCTTCTTTTTAACTTCTAATTTAAGATGATTTTTTAAAGATGGCAGGAAAAATATTTTAAAATCTGCTTATTTTAAATTTATTGAAAACTATATTCAGAAGATGCATCGTTACTTCCAAGAGAAATCTTTAAATTCTTAAATATAATCTTTCTGAATTTTTTTTTAGAATAAACACAACAAAGCTTTGCCGTATAGACATTATATGATTTATTCATACGTCTTATTCCTGATATGCAGGAGCAGAATAATGAATGCTTCAATACATAAGGCTTTTTTGTTTATTCTTTAAAATAAGAAACTAACACCAAAAAAAAACAAAAAACTTGAATTTTCGAATCATAATAATGTCGAATTTTGTCTTTTCGTTGAAAGAGAAGAGGAATTAAAAATTTTTAATGACATATTTATCAAGTGTGAATAACGTGCGTGAATAGTATTGTAAGGCTGCTCATCAGTCTAAACTTCTTTAAATCTTTCTCTTCTTCTTTTTTGCTACCATAATTTCTATTAGAAGACAAATTCTCATTTGTTTTTAACTCCGAAGTGTAGCTCTGAAAGTGCAGTTCTGAATTAGATGACAATCTGAAAATGTTAAAATGATTTGAAGACCGTTAGAGATGAGAGAAAGATGTTAGAGAAATGAATAAAGAAAGGTGAAAATGAGATACACAAGCTTTCTCAAATGAAATAGAGTGAATATCCTCTAATACATGATATTTATTCGACCAATCTTCTGTAGGATAGAGTATTTAAATGCGATTTGTCTTAAGATGGCTCCTGACATTCCTTATTTCCATTACATCTTGAAGTTCAAATGTATTTTTTCTACCATTGTGTATTTTATCATTTTCTTACCGTTCCAAGAACTTTACATTAAATATTGATGATATTTTTCACGTAATGAAAGGTTTTCATTGAGACTGCCAACATTCTATAAAGTTAAAGTAGTCGTCGCTTTTACCACTTGGCTATCTTGTGGGACAAGATTTTACTATAGTTTCTTTGTGATATTTAACTGTTATTTCAGTTTCTTGTATAGGAACTAATCTTTCATTTTATATCAAAGATTTAATCTTATATTTGCAATATCTATCTATAGGGCAATCGAATAAGTCTTTTATCGTTAGATTTGTTGCCATTATTTTGAATTGGAATGTGTTTATCTTACCGTTCGCCTGTCTGTCCTTTTGTTTATTGGCTTGTAGTAATCGTGATCTATAGTAGCAATTTGCCCATAATTAAAGGTCTATAAAATGTAACCTTCCTTTAATCCATTACATTATCAGCTGTCTTTAACCCCTTTTGAACTATTGTGATGATGGTACTTGTGCATTTATCGTAGAATCAGTATCTAACTTAATTCTTCAAATAAAAGATACTATTGAAATTTCGACATTAAACAATTTTCGGTTATTTTGATCAAGGTGTATTGAAAATAATCTTACTTCAAAAAAAAAAAAAAAATAGCGTAGGCCTACTACAACTTTTTAGATTTTTTTTTCTCCAAATGCATCCAAATTCTATAATATCTTTTTTTTCACTAAGCTTACATAGAGACACTATATACAGAAATGAATTTCATTAGGTTTGGATCATCGTAAATGAACTTTTTATTGATTTTGGTACGTAGGGTAACTCCTTGCAGATATTAGATCATCAATTTATATCTTTCCTTATTACAGATTGTAATTAGTCTACAACTGAATCCTGATCTTAGCATAATTAATACTTGTAATATCTTTCGTGCATTCAGTGGCTCAAGTGATATAGATGCTGATCTACGGATTGGAGAAGTCGAGTTGGATCTCTGGTACGCGTTGGAAATCTTTGCTTGTCTTCGTTCAAACAGATTCAGGGGTTTCTCCAATCATGAATCATTCTTTCTCTGTGATTAAGGCGAGAGAGAGCGTGGAACTGATTTCCTGACGTTCACTACAGTTCTGTTGGTCGCTTGAAGCCTGAACTTAAACAGACCTGTTCAATCGACATGTGAAACCTATATACAACACCTTTAATCTCTTTAAACCTGTTTTCTTCTTATTATTTTTTTAACTTAAGACTCACGCATTTTATTTTGTTTGAAAGTTTTCTTTCTTTTTTATTTGTCTTTACATTTAGAAGCTAATTCTTGTGCTTTATGTTTATCATCTTCGGTGAAATTCGTGTCTCCCAGAATTAAAATTCCCCCTTCTTTATTTGGGACAGATTCCTTTTTTTCCCCGGGGTTCTATCCCGATTATTTTTTTTCCTGTGACTCCCTCAGCCTTGGTTTGTCCTACCCGTGTGAAAAATATGGGTCCAATCGCAGTGGCTGCGTGTTTGCCTTCGCGTGAGAATCGCAAATAATCGAACACTTAGAGCAGAAAACGAGTCCAGTTCAACAGAAAAAAATAAAAGGGAGAAGTCAATTGGTAGAAGAAAACGGTTCTATCGTGGTTTCGGCGATGAAAATTCTGAGGGATAAAGGGGAAAAAAAAAAAAGGTCGGCGAGAGATTCTTCTTTGCAGTTCCTTCTTTGTTGGTACTGTTTGCATTGGCAAGTGCGTCGTGAGCTAGATATCGTGCCGAGCATCAAGAGGTTTTCACCCGCCAAAAAGCAGTGGCTGTGCTCGGTCACAGCGCAGCTCTTGCCACTGAATAAATTTATTTCAAGTGGTATGGCGTGAAAGTGTATGGCCACTGTGAAATACTTTGAGTAACTCATTGTGAAGGCAGTTGAAGGTGGAGTTCTACTGTAATCAGTGCAGTGACTCATCACTTACTAAATAGTATTCATTTCAGTAGACATTAAAAACAAACGAAAAGATGATTCGAATCACTACGAAAAAAAAACAACGAAATAATAAGATAAAAGGAAAAGATAAAATTACAATGTATATATAACAACTCATATAATTTGCTAATTTCGTCTGTCTGTCTGTCTGTTCGTCTGTCTGTAACACGATATAATTAAGCCATTAAGATAGATCCAAGGTTCTCAATGGTACCATTGAATCAAGGGTACTCAAATTGGATGAAATATTAGTTCATTTTGTCATTCCATGCTGGTTCCATGAAATTTTAACTGAAATTATAACAAAACATACGTTCAAAACCAAATAATTTTGTTACTACTGCACCAATTTAATGAAATTTGGCATACTTACTCAGTTGTTTACGCTGATTTCGAAACTCAAAACCATTTTTGCCGTAGAAGCTTCGTTCACAAATTAGCACAGTATTTAGATTACATTTACTTTATATTTGATAGTTGATAATAAAATGATTTTTCCAGATTGTTTTATGCCTGGCGTCCGACAGGCTTCGTTACTAGTATATACATATAGAAGCTTAAGACGAAAAAAAAAAACGTTGTTGGAAACTATAGTTTCATGGGCTTGTTTATTAAAGTTGGAGAAATGGATTAGAAAACCCTTCTTTGGAATGCATTGCATTATGGGATTGCTTTTATCACGGCCGACTCATTTGCGAGTTGGATGATGTTCGGGGATGACAAAAGTTGGCGGACTCGAAGTCGGCCGACTAAAGTTGGTGGAAAGTTGGATGGTGTTCGAGGGGCTTAAGGAATCAAAACTTGGGATTAAATCATTAACTTATTATGCAAGGATTTCGTTTCTTTAAATTTTCTTTACAAAATTCTTATTCCTCCTTTATTTTCAGCTGCATATTCTTTTAATGAATCAGTTTCTTTACTTATCTGAAAGCAGTTGATGGTGTTAGGTTTTTGAAGAACTGTCTAATTCAATGACTTCTTGAATTTACTAAAAATTTATTAATGTGTGTAGAATTAGTTAAGTTTGATAAAATGACGCCAACACACATAATTAAGTTAAAAATAAGCAAATATGCAAATAAAAAACGAGCGGTTTCCCTAGCAAATCGTCTAACATCCTCAGATGATGGTATCAAAATGGTCCACGAATTTAAAGTCTCTAGAATAAGACCGCATTAACATAAAGACAAATGACGTTGCCGCCAATTCCATAAGACTTCAGGAAAGCACAGTTCAATATCAATAAACGGGGGCGTGGTACAACCATTAGTTACTGTGGATTAATATGTACACATTTAGAGAATGATTTTAGCAGAGTATTTAAATAAAATAGCAGATGAAATTAAACGAATAGGTGTAGGTGGCTGTAAAAATTGCTTTGTTTACGATCCTATCCTAACATAGCCATAAATGTTCCTAACTTGAAATACTGTCAATAAAAGTAATAGTTCAATAAGCATCAACAAGTAAACTAGAATTAAATACTTTTAATTCTTTGATTAAATGCTATATAGTAGTTAAACATATATTTCTTCTTCCTAGAAATGGTTTATTACTCTTTTACAATTAACGTAATCGCTTTAGCTTAAAGTCTCTCTTAATGCGATAATGCCTTTCACTGCATGAGAATCGATGTACTATACGATCATTATAGTCCAACGAATAGAGATGTTTTACCTTACAAAAGATCCGGTAGTTCTAATTTTTTGATATGTTGTCTAGGATGGTTAGTAAGTGTTTAAAATGCAAAATGCACAATTCCTCCCCCGCCGCGCCCGCCGCCATCTTAAGAAAACCAAAAAAAATCGGCACTTTGTTTAGATTTTCGCTTATGACGTCTGTTTGGTGCATTTTAGCTACAAAAGAGTTCTAAGCAATGTTGTAGAGAATACAATTTACTACAATTTAGTTTTTAAATTTTGTTTTTAGGACAGAAAGTTACGGAGATATGTACTTTTTGAAAAACAAAAAAAACACGCACTTTTCGGAAATTTGTCAAACTTCGAACTTCAGGACGCTGTAATTCAGTTATGGCCTATTCTAGGGAAACAAGTATCAGAATAAAATTTGAGGGAATTTAGTTACCTATAAAACGCATGTATATTTTTATGAATCAACCCTACGAGTGTTGTGTAAAATCAAAAATCAAGAACAACGGGATATTGCTGGTTTTTGCTGTTGTGACGCACTAGTCCATCAAATACAGACCAAAGAGGGGGATACCTTACAAAAGATTCGGTAGTTCTGATTTTTTGATATGTTGTCTAGGATGGTTAGTAAGGGTTTAAAATGCAAAATGCACAATTCCTCCCCCGCCGCGCCGCCGCGTCCGCCGCCATCTTAAAAAACCAAAAAAAATTGATACGTTCTTTAGATTTTGGCTTATAACTTCGTTTTGGTGCATTGTAGCTACAATAGAGTTCTACGCAATGTTGTAGAGAATATAATTTCCTACAACGTAGTTTTTAAATTTTGTTTCTAGGACTGATAGTTACGGAGATATGTTTGTTTTGAAGAAATAAACAAAAACGCACTTTCTGGAAACTTGTCAAACTTCTAACTTTAGGACGCTGTAATTCAGCTATGGGGATTTAATTACCTACAAAACGCATGTAAATTTTTTGATCCTACGGAAATGGGGTAAAATAAAATCAAAAACAACGGAATATTGTGTTTTTTGTTATTGTGATGCACAGAGTATCTAAAAAAATTCACCAATTACCTTCCAGTGTTGGCTTGAAATTGGAGTGTATACCAACCCTACTTGAGTTTCTGACATGTTACAGCGCAATGATCGTGAGGCAGGTAATGTTTCACTGGAATACCTACTGGTGAGAGCGGATGTTCAATTTAAAATATCCCACCAATATAGCAGATACATTTTTTAAAGATGCATGTATGTAAATAAAGTAAGAACAAAAGGCATTAATAATCATACCAAAATCGTACCAAAATTTAATTGAACTAAAACTGAAAAGAAAACAAATTTACATCCGTCTCGCTCGTTTCATAGGGGGTGAGTTAATGAAGTCGGGGTCTTCATTTTCGTCAAATGGCGAAATTACTCGATTGTCGTCGTCTTCGTCGTCGACGAGGACCTCATTCCTGCTGTCACATTCTTGGCCAGCACAGAATTTGCATAGGGCGGAACAATTGAGGCCACATGCCCCCATACAGCCAGTTGTGCATCTGCATGAGATGGTCTTAAGCAGGTTTGGAGGAACAACTCGTCGCTACTCGTTCTGATGGGTTCCAGTCCTCGAGCTCCTCTACACCAGCCCCACTCGATCTGGGTCTTTGACAATCCCCATCCACTCCATGACCGGCTGGTATTAACTCAGGAAGTGGAAATGTGCAGCGTCAGTGGTCGGAGGTAGTTTAGCCAGATTGAGCTTGGTAGTACTGGTCTTGAATTTGCTGTGGCGAAGTGACTCAATGACTGTTCGTTACTGCCACCATACAGGGATACCAAGATTTTCTCCCCTGCTGCTGAAATTTCGTGGGGAGTAGCAGCAAGGTCCCCGAACCTCTCCGCCTTCTACAGCAATGATGGGTCTTTCCTAAAAAGTTGGCAGAATTTATTCTTTCCAAACCCAAAAATGGTTGAAGTGGTGTCGCAGCCCGATATTGCGTGTAGGAGCAAGACACAGCCTGTGGAGTTAAACTTATAGGAGGAGGCGGAGTAGATTGCGTCTGGCTGTTGCCCTCTTTCTGGTTTTTTGAGGTAGACATTGCTGACCGCAGGTGTTGTGCCAGTCAGCAGGACGAGTAGGTCAATGTCTTCACCGACAATGACGACGGCGTCGTACGTGGGGGAGAGGCATTTAGCTGTGGCAACGCACCAAAACGAAGTTATAAGCCAAACTCTAAAGAAAGTATCAATTTTTTTTGGTTTTTTAAGATGGCGCCGGGCGCAGCTGCGCGGCGGGAGAGGAATTGTGCATTTTGCATTTTAAACCCTTACTAACCATCCTAGACAACATATCAAAAAATCAGAACTACCGAATCTTTTGTAAGGTACCCCCCCTCTTTAGTCTGTATTTGATGGACTAGTGCGTCACAATAGCAAAAACCAACAATATTCCGTTGTTCTTGCTTTTTGATTTTTACACAAAACTCATAGGGTTGGTTCATAAAAATATACATGCGTTTTGTAGGTAACTAAATTCCCTACAAATTTTATTCTGATACTTGTTTCCCTAGAATAGGCCATAACTGAATTACAGCGTCCTGAAGTTCGAAGTTTCACAAATTTCCGAAAAGTACGTGTTTTTTTGTTTTTCAAAAAGAGCATATCTCGTTAACTATCAGTCCTAGAAACAAAATTTAAAAACTAAATTGTAGGAAATTGTATTCTCTACAACATTGTGTAGAACGCTTTTGTAGCTAAAATGCACCAAACAGACGTTATAAGCAAAAATCTAAACAAATTGCCGATTTTTTTTGGTTTTTTTAAAATGGCGGCGGGCGCGGCGGGGGAGGAATTGTGCATTTTGCATTTTAAACACTTACTAACCATCCTAGACAACATATCAAAAAATCAGAACTACCGGACCTTTTGTAAGGTAACCCCCTTTTTTGGTCTCTATTCGTTGGACTATTAAATGTTCTTGTAAAACTAGTAAATCAGTATTCATGAAGTAAATGTCTTCACTTGTCTTTAATAGTTAAATTGTCTATTGGTATCTTCTTGAGAACTTTAACTATAGCTCCTATGTTCGTGAATTAATGCAAATGTGTCCTGTGTATCAACAAAGAAAAAGTACTTACTTGCAGACTTCAATGCGGTGTTTAAACATGGCCTTACTTTGCGTAAATAAACATTGGATTCCAGCATTGGATATAATCTTTGGAATATTCTATATCACTCACAAAATGGCGTCGTTCTGGTTGTTACACATCGAATGATATTACGTCACTACTAATACGCTGAAACAAGAGCATATATTATGATTAATAAATTTATATCAATAAATCCTTCTTATTAATCATGGTTTAAATCAACACTTAATGTTCACACATTCGATATGAAACCTGTCTCCAAATAAACTGTTCAGAGAATTGTATTTCACTTGAATATCGCCATCTTTTATTCCAACGGCTTTCTGCTCTTTCTCTTTGCTGCTTCTCTTTGGTTTTTACAGAATCCAACTTGTTTAATCACGTGTGTCAACTGTGTGATGCGTGAAGCGATTGTTTTCGATGACTTCTGGTGACTGTTTCCTACAATGGCTGTATTTTCATTGTTTCTGTTATAAGTTAAATTCTGCTTTAAAAAGATGTTCCATGATTTTCTTCATGGCGGAAATTGCACTATAGTTCATTAGGTAAGTCTCTTTTGATTTGAACTACAATACTCCCTTTCAATTTTCGACTTGAAAATCGGAATCAGCTTTTTCTTCTTGGAGTGTAAGTATGAGCGTGTATATACTACGAACTGTCTCGGTTGACTTGCATAACCTTTAAGTGCTTGATCAAATCTTGAAGTCTAGTTTTACTCACAACCTTTGTCAATAAATCAGCAGGATTGTCCTGACTGCTTACATACTTTAGTAGAATTTCACCCTGTTCTACATAGTCCTTGATGATGTAGAACTTTAAATCAATATGCTTGCTTCTGGTGGTTTCAAACTTATTTTCGATCATCCGGATCGTTGGTTGATTATCGCAGTAGAGAATACTTGTTCGACTTGAAAAATCTTTGAACTTCAATTCGGACAGTGTCTTCTTGCAACTTATAACGTCACGAGCGCATTCGTAATAGGAAATAAGCTCGCTTTCTTGACTGGAGTGGGCAATCAAACTTTGCTTTTTACTTTTCCATGATATAAGGTTGTTGCCTATGAAAATGGTGTTCCCTGATGTTGACTTTCCGTCTGATCGGTCGTTGAAGCTAACGTCTGAGTATGCGTAAAGTAAATTCTCCCCTTTGGTGAATATCATCTGCATGTCTTCAGTGGCATGAAGGTAACGTAGTATTCGTTTGACATTTCTCATGTCAGATTCAGTTGGGGAATTTAACTTCTCTGAACAACGGTTGACTGAATGAGTAATATCCGGTCTACTGTTGGAACTTATGTAGATGAGACTTCCTACGATGCTTCTATACAGCAAATGCTCTTGTTTTCCTAATTTTTCACTTTCATCTTTTTCATGACTTCCTTTGTTAGATACTTCTACTAACGGTGTGCTCATTGGCTTCGAATTTTCCATGTTATGTTTGACTAACAGATTATGGATAAATCGCTTCTGGGAAATGAACGCACTTTAATTTCCTTGTCTAAACACTAACCTTTTTATAAATTAATCCCTTGATGCTATGCTAATCGCTAGCGGGGATTAATTATTCACCCCTTTTTATTCTTGATTTTATTTTGATGTTTTTGTAATTCAGGGGTCATTGATTTGTATGTTTGTCCGTTTTGTCTATTCGTCCTTTTCACTGAGCTTGGGTATGCTGGATAGGTGGAGCTGATGAGAGGCCAAAAAGCCTCGAAACAGCGCTGTCCTCCATTTCCAGCACTAATATCAAAAATAGCTCAGTGAATTTGTGTTTTGTTTTGTTTAGTTATGTGCGTTTTTTGGTTTATTTTACTTTAAAAATGAACAACTTTCCTTGATCTTTGTCATATCTGATGTTCATACCTAGGTAATCCTTTATTCGGCCCAAATCTTTTATTCCGAATAATTTATCTAGCATGTGTTTGATATTGTTGATCGTTTCTTCACTTTTGCCTATGATCAAAATATCATCGACATAGAATAACACTATATATGTATTTCTGTCACTCGCTTTGTATGTGAAAATACATGGTTCTGTCTTGATAGTCTTGAATCCAGTTTTCAACAACTTATACCGCAGGGTTTCATACCAGGTACGTCCTGCCTGCTTTAATCCGTAGATTGACTTTAGCAATTTTAGTCCGTTGCATGCTTTGTCCTTGAATTCGACTCCTTGAGGAACTTCAATGTAGACGTCATGGTCGATCAGTCCATTTAGATAGACACCTTTTACGTCACATTGATGAATTTCATGGTCCTCTTGCACGGCTAAAGATAAAAGGATTCTGATGGTAGTTAAACTGGGGGTTGGTGAATAGGTTTTGTTGTAATTCACTCCCTTTCGTTGTAAATATCCGTTTATTACAAGACGCGCCTTATGCTTGGTAATTTCGCCCTTTGTATCTCTTTTGGTCCTAAAAATCCATTGTGTTGACAGTGGTCTTACGTAACTTGGGATTTCCGTCTCTAACCATGTGTTATGATCCTTGAGATTCTTTAACTCTTCTCTAATGGCTCCTTTCCACTTGGAACTATCACTGCACGTGATTGCTTCGTTGTAGTTCAATGGAATGCTTTCACAGGTTTGCTTGTTGATTCTGACTTTAGGGTTCAACTTAACTTGACGACTCCTAAGTTTGAAGTAATTTTCTTCTACTTCAGGCTCTTCATCCGAAGTTTCCGATTCAGATTGTTCAGATGTTTCTCTTGAATTGTCTGATGGGTCTTCATTGGATGGTTCTTCTTCTCTAAGGGTTTCATCATGCACACTTTCGTCTTCGGAAGAACTGGTGTCAGCATCTTGGCTCTTTCGAGTGATGGGTCTAAGGTCATACTCGTGGTTTGTTGTGCTTCGGTTCACTTCGAGGAACTCACTCCCACGCTTGTTCTCGTTTACGTATACATTTCTTGTTTCAATTATCTTTCTGTCTTCTGTATCGTAAATTATGTATCCTCTAGTTGTATGGGAGTAACCTAGGAAGATACCCTTATAGACCTTCGACTCGAACTTGTTCCTGACTTGAACTTTTGGTAACTTCAGGTAAGCTGCACTACCAAATCTTCTTAAGTGTTTAACGCTTGGGGTGCTTGATTGTTGTACCACCGAGTTAAACGGATGTCAAAATCTATGCTCTGATGTGGCAGGTGATTCAAAATGTAATTCGCGCACTTTACAGCATGAGTCCAATATGTCACGGGAAGCTTGGCATCCGTGAGAATAGTCCTTGCCATCTCGACTAAAGATCTATTAAATCTTTCGGCAATACCGTTTTGTTGTGGCTGGTACGCCGATGAATGCTGGAACTTAATTCCTTTATCCTTTAACAAATTCATAACGTCTTTGTTGATGTATTCTTTACCCTGGTCAGATAGTATGTGTTTGATCTTACTTTCACTAGACCGTTCCGCATAGGCTATAAAAGTCTTGATATGATCCGCTACGACATCTTTACTTTCAATTATATCAATGAAGCTTCGCCTGGTGTAATCGTCGATAAATGTCAATATGTATGCTTTCTTTCCGTTGTGTGACTGCATCGGCCCGCATAAGTCAGTATAAACGAATTCCAATGGTTTAGATGACCTCACTTTATTCAATCTCTTGTGGCTGATGTTAGGCATTTTACCGTGTTGACAACCTTCACAGAATGAGTCTTTCTTGTCTACGGGGATCTTGATTCCTTCCACTCCTTTGAGTAAGTTCTTGGATTGAATCATCTTCATCTTTATAGAAGATATGTGGCCGAGTCTAGCATGCCATAGGTGATATTTATCGTGTCTCTGCTCATTGAAGTAACTCTTCACTGGATCTTTTATAGGTGTACAATCCACTTCGTACAAGTTATTCACCTTTTTACCTACTAAGATGGTTCTGTTGTTTGGATCTTTGACAACGTATGTGTTCTTGCTGATGTAATGCTTGCATCCATGTCTATCAAGTTCTCCAGCGGATATTAAATTGACAGCTATTTTGGGTACAAAGTACGTGTTTGTCAGCCTCACTATTAGATGTTTGTTTTGTGACATCTTTACTCTCAATGGAACTATGCCGGCTCTAAAAGCTTGGATGGGTTTTTCAGAAGCTCCGTATACTTTCGTAACACTTCGGAATTCCTGGTAACTGCTAAAAGAGTCTTTGTCATTACATATGTT
>JAFIDM010035303.1:0-13233 GCA_023159025.1 Thereuonema tuberculata | reverse complement strand
GTGGACGATTCCTTCCAATCCCACCACACACACAGCATCACCTTTTTCGGCGTCAATCCTGGCTTCGCGAATGCTTGTGACGGCTCACCATCCCTTGTCAACGATCTTTGACGCTTCCGATTGTCGTACATGATCCATTTTTCATCACCGGTTATGACACGTTTCAGAAATGACTCGATTTCATTGCGTTTCAGCACGCATCGCAGATGCTAATTCGGTCTGTCATGTTTTTCTAGCTCAACTCATGAGGAACTCAGACATCGAGCTTCTTTTTGTAGCCAGCTTTGTGTAAATGGTTCAAAACAGTTTTGTGGTCAAAGCCTAGCTCCATACCAATATCGACACTGCTGATATGCTTATCTTACTGGACTTTTTTCAAGAATTTCATCAGCTTTTTCAGTAAGTAGACGACCAGACCGTGCCGCATCTTTCACATCAAAATTACCAGAACGAAAGCGAGCGAACCATTTCCGCGCAGCAGATTTTGATAAAGTACCTTCACCGTATACAGCACAAATGTTTTCACAAGCCTGCACAGCGTTCTTCCCTTTGTCGTAATAAAATTGCAAAATAGCGAAATTTTTCATTATTTTTCTCCATTTTCAAACGCAAACAACTTTCCAACCACTGCACCAATTTCGATGTTTATACACTCAAAATAACGCTCGAAGTGTCACCTTTCCAACAAGAGTTTAGTGGTGTCGCTGCGATCTGTGTTTCCAGCGTTATTTGCAATTGACGCCATCTATCGGGAAAAACGCCACGAACTTTTTCCCCGACCCAAAATATCGATACGAAACGCCGAGCTGTTATCGATGCACCTGGGGAATATCTGTAATTGAAAATACGTACAATTCAATCTCGTTTTCAAAATATACTACGTATAAAGGCGAGTTACGTGTAGCTCAGTTACGTACATCTCAGAAATAATTTAAATTATTTTTTATATAATAATAAATAAATGTAATTAATATTTAATTAATAAAAATACAATTAATATTAAAATATACAATAAATAAATACAAAAAAATAAATACAATTTTCGCCAGGACCTAAAAACAAATACGCATAAACCAGAGCTGTGTAAAACTGGGTTACGTATAAACCAGTTTTTACTGTATATTGAATATATTAAAATGCATTCTTCAACCCTAACTCTTTTCGATTTCTGATGTTATCTCGATTTTACCTTTGACCTCACTGTGTGCTTTTCAGTTCCTGGGATCATGAAAAATTCATTTACGTATTTATTCTAATATGAAATCCATGAAATCTATGAAACCTTTGATTTCGTTGTTTTCTTCTTGATAAAAACAAGACCAATCTGATAACATCAAAGACAAAAAAAGACACAACAGAAGCTCAACTAAAAATTAATTTTTATTATTTGTATTTCTGATATAAACGATACAAGAGTGATGAAACTTTATCAATAATGCTTTATTTGTTTATGAAGTGATAAATTGATTACTGCTTGATTCGTACAATACGCATTATCATCGTAAGGTGGTACAGTTGGAAGGGACATTATATTATAATCCTGTAAAATAAATTTTAAGTTTTATCAGCTTTAATCGAATACAAATGTTATAATTGAAAAACTGAAGCTATTAGAAAAGCTACTATTAATGTTAACTTTAATATGCTATTCATTATATTCTACTTGCAATATTTCTGTAAGACCATTGGAGGTCTTCTCATGGCTGCAAGATGTTATGCTTTTAAATTAACAATTTGCATTCGGAGAATGTTCGATTCGTGTTTTCAAATTAATTTGCTTTAGAATCCTTACTTCTACGAACGCCTGATGGAGCATATAAAGAATGAATATATCATTGGAGGTCCATTGTATTAATAACTGCCATAATCAGGAACCTAACAATGAAATTTTATTTAAATAAAAGATGAGAAGTCAAGATTTATAGTAGAGTCCGGTGTATAAATTATTTTATTTGTATAAAATAAAAATCAAGGATTAAAAATTGATGAATATACTGTTGGTGGCATTGCCAATGTCACATTGCAAAGTAGTGCTTTCCTGCATTGCTTTCCTTAAACCAGTCTGAGTGGAGACCTTCTTGCACTGCGGGCAGCTAATGTGACATTGGGAGTGCCACCCACAGTACATTGGACATATTTAAGGAAGTGTTAAATAAAGTAGAAAAATTCATGTAATAAAGAGCGATTATGAAAATTGTATAACACATTAAATAATTTGTTGTGAAATTACTACAGAAAGATCTATTATAGTTATAATACTTGCAATTAGTTACTAATGAAAGACGTATTTTGTTTAAAGAAGTTTGACATGCAAATTGTTAATTTAAAAGCGTAACTTATCCTGTAGCCAGAAGAAGACCCCGGCATAGACCGGTGAAATGTTGGAACTAGAAGTTAAAGATTAGTAATTTATATTGAATAAATAATTTATATTTATAATGAAGATATTAGAACATTATGTGTGTGATTTATAACGCTAACTTTATTTTTAGCTTGCATCTCATTACTCAATTACCCAATTTTCTTTTTTTCCTAAGAAATTTTTCTCTTTTAAACATTCAATGGCTATTTTAATGACAAATATAAATTCAATTCAATTACTCTTCCTCATCTCTGTGAGAATTCATCAAATATAAGTTCCTCCATTGATGCGACCTTATCAAATGTGAGAGACTAAATTCTCTTCTAAAATTCGATAATTGCAGGTGAGTTTAAGGATGACTTAGTTTCTGTTAATGGATCAACAGTATCTAGTTACTCTCATTCAAAAGGTTAAGATATAGTGTTTAGTAATATTAACATTATTATTATAAACACATTTAATTCACCTAATTAAATCTATTCTACAAATCAGTAAAAGAAAAATGCAGGCTTTGAGTAAAAACAATACTAACACAAGCGAAAATAATAGAGAACAAATCCAGAGAGCAAATTATATAATTTAAACACTTAGATAATTTGGTAAAACAGATGATACAAAATTGAGATGGTTTAATTTTTTTTTATAATTTAAGGCATAGTACAATGATGTATTTCTATGGGACGATTACCCATTTCTAATGTAACAGCTTCCAATGGATCATTAACGAAAATGATCGAATTGGAAAAACTGCAGGCTTTTCATGAATAAGATAAAGGTCCTGTTTCCTGCTCTTCATTTTCCATAATTATATTTCATTCTCACAAAACTTCTGTGATGGTGCGATCTGAGAATAACTAAAACTTCTGGAAGATCACATGCAGGTCATGTCTTTGACTTCCCTTCTATTCAGTTAAAAGCAATAAGCTCTTTTTTTTTTTTTTCGGTTATGCAACAATTTCGTGCTTTTAAAAGCTACATCGAACGGCTCAAAGAGATGGAGAGATAATTGATAACGTGAAGAAGTCGTAAAAGCAGTTGAATTTTAATGCTTGTAACAAGCTGTAACTACTTTGATTCGTGGGATAGAGCATGAGGGCACTTACATTTACAAGTTATTTTGAAAATTTCCATTTAGAAATACAAGTTTTGCAAATAAAACCTTAGGAAAAAAACAACGTTATACTATATTGATGGTTTACCTGAACATCTTGTCCATTATTTGTTACACACATGGACTCTTGTTTATTTTGAAAAGCTTGCAGTAATGGAACATCACCTTTAGGCCAAACATAATGATTTGCAATTTCAGTTATTTCTTCAACAAATGTAGGATAGTCGAAGTTTCCCTGTAAAATACTGAGAATAAAATCATTTTATTTTGCGCATTTCCATCAATAAAATTCCTTTATGGTAGCAAAATAAATGAATTACTTTTGTAAACTAGTACAGTCCGCCTGAGAATTCTGCTTACCATTGTCAGTTGGCTAAAAATGGCTTTGATGCATATCTTCCATCTTTCAGATCACCTTAACAATGAAATTTAATTCATAGTATTTATTGTTAGTGGGGCACAGTGGTCCAGTGGAGAAGCCTGGTTTAATTCCATTGAAAGTTGGAGATTTTTCCCTCAAGTGTTTCTTCTCCATATGGGTTCACCCAAATCTTTTTCTTTCCTGGGAGTTAAAGACGGGCGGAAGTCAGGCTGACCACTGACCTTAACAGTGACGGGAGCCTCATCTCCAGCGACCCAAAGTGCCAGTAGTGGGTTATATTAACTTTATTTACCCTTGCGCTGACCCAATAAGAACAAAGCACACCTTATTGTTATCCTCGTAGCAACGATACACAGGACTCTGGCACGACAATAGACAATTTAGTTTTGAAAAATTTCGTTTTAATTAGGGATGTATTTAACTAAACATTTTGGGAACACATCAGTTTTAATAATAGTATTATTAGTTAAACTAATATTTGAATAATACAATTTTAACACGTCCAATTTACGATTTACGAACAACGGTCAACACACAGTTTAAAAAGTTAAAAAAGTTTATACAAATTAAACAATAAGCCTGGTCAAAGCCTGGTCAGAGGTAGGCGAAACCAGTCGTTCTATTGTATATTTTTAATTTGTATAAAATTAATGGCATCCCAACCGCTAATTTATATAAACTTTTTTAACTTTCTAAACCTGTGTTGGCGGTTCTTCGTAAATCAAACTGACATGTTGCAAAATTTTTAGTTTGATAAATAAATCCCTAACTAAATATGCACTTATTCTACGCTTCTTCTACTCAACTATACGTTTAAACCTTACACTTTCAAAATTTAATTCCTTTTATAATTTTTTTTTAAACTATGCGCATAAGTTAAATGTAAATTTCAAAACATTGCTTTTATGTTCCACTTAATTCATTGCGAATATCTTGTCTAACTAAGGATGAAATAGAATTCTCAAGAAATTGTTAAAATAATCAACAATGATCTAGAATTAAAAAAAAAAATATTTAAATATTTTTTAAAATATTACAAATAAATTATTCAAAAATATATAAAAAATTGATCCTTAAATTATCAATTACAATTCAAAATCCAATTTGAATTTCCATTACAAGATTCTCGGTAGACCATTGGCATACAAATGACCTTCATAAGAGCTGTTACTTCCCACGCAATTGTAGTGGAAGCAATGCTCGCATTGAGTTCATTTAATATGGCTTGATCCGCATTTTGCAATAACAGGCAACTCTGAGTAAATCGCCAGTGGCCATCTTGAATAGGAATAGCCACATTGGATCGAGAATATACATAATCTCCATTCACAGCACATAAAGCTCAATTTTGGTCTAATTTCATTAATATCCAATGTGGTCAATGGCCGCCTAAAACCAGAAATCGCCCGGATAGGAACTGGACTGAAGTGAAAGTCGGATTTTATTTCAACCCTACAGGCCATTGGAAGTCCAAACACGTACGATTCATGAGGTTCCTACTGCAGATTTCGGCTGTGGAGGGCATTGCACACACAGACAGACCAGGCTAAGGTTTAGAAGTATGGCCTCCCTATGCAACGCTACTTTTGCCGTCCCTGCATAAATTCTCTCATTTATACCGTGAAAACACACACACCCATATATTAGTAGCTCTTCTGAAGACATGGCTTCGCCCGGGTAAATATAGAAATTCCTGTTACATTTATTGATATAATTTGTAATAAAAAAGAAAACTACGAAATGCATGCCGCCCCCTATGAGAATGCCGCCCTAGGCCTAAATACCGCACTGAGACAGAAATCCTAATAGCTTCTGATCTCTGAATTCACTGCTGATAATCGTTTTTCTGTAAACTTCTGCAGTTGTTCACTAGAGGTCTCTGTTCCAAATCTCGAACCAGTCGCTCGCCTACTGCGACGCCAATCCAGACTATGCACATGTCTGTATCTCATTACTTGACGTTGTTTGTTTATAAGTGAAACGAAAACTGGTTCGAAGATTGGTGATCAACCCAGATAATGTATTGAGATTGGTTGAGGTCCTGTTACGACGAAACGCGAGCCATGAAGATGGTATTGGTCTGAAAGACGAGTCATTCACATGTTTTCTTTGATCTTATTGCTTTGATCATTTTATTGAAAGTCCTCATATGCATTATCCTTTGGACGCATGCGCGTTCTAAAGAAATGAATCAAGAGATGAAACACTGTTCGATTCTTCAAGCTTCAGCGTGTCCATTGTGTTTTTAGAGGCTTGTATTGAACAACTGCAGAGGTTAATATGGAAACGACTATCACCAAGAGGCCATCCTCTGAAGTTTGGTGCGTATTTATTTATTCGAACCCAAAGGTGTGACTTGTTAGTTTAGATGAAATGTGTACCTTACAACCTATGTTGGAAAACGAGTTTAAGACTCTGTTATGAATGTTGTATGGATTCCTTTACTTTTGAAAATTATTTTTACTTAAGCAGTAATTTAGAAAACGATGCTGAACTTACTGCCTTATAACTTCAGCTTCAGGAAGGTTAAGCTTCACATAACTATCTCCTTTTACTTGACTTTGGCAGATGGAAAGCGGGACTGCAGGATAATAATAAATAAACACTTTGCAAGCCTCACTTTTTGCCGAAAAAGCACCCTAATAGAAGGACAAAAAAAGTTTAAAAAGAATTAACTGCTTTCAATAAAGGTTCAGTGATAATGCATTTATATTATACATGAAAATATGTAATGATATTTTAAATAGCAACACATTTTTGTCTACAAATGCATTGTTGTTCTTCATAAATAGCCCGTTTGCACTAGCATTTTGTAAAGTCCAACTACAACCTATTTCAAATATCTGTGGCCATTACGGTAATAGTGGCATTAATCTAAAGACATTTATCGTAATGTATTTCGATTAGATCAACGAATAATGATAATTAAAATTCTTTGCTTTGGTGATCTAATAGAAAGAATCAGTGTTACATTGTTTTGAACTTAAAACTTAACTTTGTCTTTTCTTTAAGAATTTAGTGTTTTTTATGAATATTGCAGTTAAAAAGTTTATAATTAAAAAATATCAAGGAGATCTATCAGAAGAAAAAACATAACATACCAATGTGGTAAAAGTTCGATGTATAGAGTTGTATGTACACTCGAGTACTAAGTGATCTGACTGAAAGAAATAAAAAAACAAACAACAAAAACATTAATTCACAGTTTCGTAAAATATAGTTATTTCTCCTCCAGACGACCAATGGGACTAATTGAGGTCGGATGGTCATTCCGACGCCCGCCTGCTTTTAACCCCTGAGTAAGCATTTGACAGAGGACCTGGTAACCCTAAGATCCATTTGGAGAAATAACAATTTGGAGACACCATTTGGAATGAAACCATTTGGAATAAAAATCCATTTGGAGACACCACTGATCGGAATAGAACCGGCTTCTCCAGTCTTCAGTTCAGCGGCTGAACCACTATGCTTCCCGGCCACTTGTAATCGATATGAAACCAAGTGACTCCCTACAGTTTGCAATTTAACAAACGCTTCCGTTGTTAAAAGTGGCACTACTATTGATTGGCGTGGAAAACTCATTTATTCAAGCAAGTTGTAATTCAATGTCTTATCTTATCCAGTCTTCGTAAATGCCAAGACTTCGAGAATTTTCTAAAAATTTAATGAATGATATCATTTAGGTTATCTAACAAGTAATGAGCTTCTATTAATTTAATTAGAAAATTGCTTCGTATGAACATCATTCCATGTTTCTAAATAGGCAATTCACTTTACAATTATTTTTAACGGTGTAAGTAAAATTAATTTAGATTTTGTGTTTTAGTAATAAAGATTTTTTTGATGAAATATGATCTAAACTTGCTAGGTAAAATATATAATTGTTATCAATTTTTTTATTAATATCTGAAAAATAAAATAGAAAAAAAATGATAATTACCGGGAAATGCTGAATTTCTTCTTTCAAGAATACAACATCCTGGAAACAAGATTTATTGTCTATTAATATGAACATTTTGAAACTATTTAAATTAATATATTTTTAGTAAAGCCTCACTTATAAAACAATTATAGAATTGAAAACACAACAATATTTAAAAAAAAAAAAAAACGATAGGCACTACTAGTTTCGATTGCCTTTTTAACGACAAATCTTTATCAAATGCTAATGGAACAATGAAAAATTAGATAACACAAGCGACCAACAAACAACTCCATTGCTCCTCAGCAACATGCAAAAGGAGTGATTGTAAGACAATGGCCACGACTGATACCAATCCAACAGAGATTAAAATGTATACGATTAAAATGTATACGATTAAAATGTATACGATCTATTTATGCCATAATATACATCATATCCGCCACTTCATTAGATAATTTATTATTACAAGGATCCTTTTTTTAAGATACTTATCGATTCTTTGAAATTTCTTAAGAAACCATTTTCTTCATGATCAATGACTAAAGAATTAGTCGTTTCCAATGTATGTCCAGTTTTGT
This sequence comes from Thereuonema tuberculata, assembly GCA_023159025.1. Taxonomy (NCBI): domain Eukaryota; kingdom Metazoa; phylum Arthropoda; class Chilopoda; order Scutigeromorpha; family Scutigeridae; genus Thereuonema; species Thereuonema tuberculata. Next base: position 4,875 of record JAFIDM010035303.1, on the reverse strand, counting down.
AAACATGTGCAGCTCTGTAATAGTTAAAATTGCATTTTTAGCAGCGTTGAGGTGTTCTTTAATACCAATTATCAAGGCCTCTTTGACTCACCGATCTATATGCTTTCTTTTCCCATGCAATTAATTCCATAAATGTAATTATTTAAGTATTTACCAAATTTCTGCTCAGGTTTTGTTTTTCTATTAATGACTTGAGCTATCGAATTTCGCACTTGAACAACTATACATGTTATACCGAGAATAAAAACTGTCTGTAACTGCTGATAAACAGTTCTTGGATGTATGGAATCGCTACATAAGTAGAATTTATTAGAATGCCGATATAGACTTGGATTATAAATAGTCTTCAATGTATCTCTTATTAAGCTTATTTATTACAAAATTGATGAGGTACCCATTAATCACTGCTTAATGAGTTATAAAATCGATCTTTCTCGAAGACTAAACTACAGAGGGTTGTTTACAATCTATGGTAACGATTTGCATGGCGCGTGACGAAGCAACCAATCACAGTAGGTATGCAAATTTATGCAAACGTAAAGGTGAGTACCTAACGATTAGTGTGGAGGGGTGCGGGTTAGTTTGTTCGGAGAAATGCCGCCGAAAGTGTCACAGTTTTGGGAAGGGTACGTTACAGCCCTTTCCGACGCGAAATTTAGTTATTCCGCAATAATTACGGCATGTAGAAAAAGAGGTTTCACCATTTCGAAGAAAGGAGTTCTTACTGTGTTGGCTGGTGTTGGTTTGGCCCGTACAAGACAGATTTCCGGGACTGAAAAGCAAGCAAATCCAAGGACACCTATAAGTCGCACAAAGACTGTCATTCAGAAAATCAAGAAAATGGTGACGGGGAACAATCCAGCGACCCAAAGGACCATTGGTGCGAAGGTAGGAACATCTCTTCGTACCGTAAACAAGATTATCCATAAAGATTTGGGACTTCAAAAGAGACATAAAAGCAAGATTCACAAGCTCTTACCAAAGCACATTTCAGAACGTAAGACAAATTGCAGAAAACTGTATGAACGACATCTCGTTGGGGATAAATGGAAGTATGTGGCCACATTAGACGAAGCATATGTTTATCTGTCCGACTGCAATAAACCAAGGGCGATTTTCTATCGCCCAGTGGGAGCCAAATCGTTTGCAAATTGGTACAGAGAATGTCGTGAAACTTTTTCGAAGGGATTCATGATCGTTGCGGGTTATTCCTATCAAGGCAAGCTACAGATACGGAGGGTGGCTCAAAATGTAAAGGTGAATTCTGCGTACTTTCAGGATCACGTACTGACACCAATTTATACACAGGAACTACCTGCTCTTTACGGAAACGACGTTTCCAAGGTTTGTCTCCACCAAGACAAGGCGTCCAGCCATACGTCCAAATCGACCCAGAATTTTCTGACACGAATGGAACAGCAAACCGGAATCCAGGCTATACCATTTACCGAGATACCAGTGAAGTCTCCAAACGCATCGCCCATGGATTTTTGCGCATTTGGACTATTAAAAGAAGCCTTGGGAAGACGACGTTCTCGTTCATTGGATGGACTCTGGAAATTTTGTCAGCAGGAGTGGCAAAGTAAGTCTTCCCATTCTTCGCAGTAGTCTTCTGCAATGGAAACTGCGCTGCAGAGCGATAGCAGTATCTCACGGCCATCAAATAGAGCATGATCGTTGGTGGAGAAAGGGAATATCTGGGAAATAGACCCGAATCCAAATCGTTACTATAGATTGTAAACAACCCTCCGTATTAGATGAAATCTTAAAGGCTCGAAGTACTGTCATACTTTTATTTCTTTTTAATGCATTGGGAACAGGCGCTGTTTAATGTATCATAATCCCTGCATCATTTAGTTTCCTATAAAATGATATAGTGAAACCATCTTCGTCTTTCTTGATGAGGACGTCTCGAAACAGTGACCTATTAGTTTTATTACCCATTGTAAACTAAATTTCCTCTAGAACTCAAAAGTTTGAGTCTGTAAAGAAGCTGCAAAATCCTAAATTAATTTGGAAAAATTAAGGAAAAGTTGACAAAGTGCATCAAAGCTTTGTAAATTTCCTTAGTGTAACTCTTTTTTGCAATAAGAAACAAGGCTTCAACATATCGTCTATCAAGTAGTATATATTGCACCATATTCAAAGTCGTCATAGCCTTCTTGTTGACGTAAGCCATCACACTGTTCCCGCTAATTTTGTAAAGAGGGAAGGCTCAGAAAATATCTCATTCTTGGATAAAGTAATCTGTTCCATTGTGAAAAAAATTGAATCCGAAACAAACTCTTAATCATTTCAATAACACTGTGTGTGTCAACCTGTTCAGCTTCGTATTCATTAGCTCTAATGGAAATGAAAAAAATCAATTGCCTCTGTAATCACCTTCAATGTAATATCTATGAATAGTGTTTCAACATCTAGAGATATCTACTTCTCTATCATAATGAATGATCCATAATTAGGTTTTGACCATGGAGATTCTAAAGGCATCGAATTCCATTGCTAAGCAAAAACCTAGAAACCGTGAATTCTGCTGTGCCAAGGTAATTTGTAACCGGCCTTATCGATTAAAATATATTATTGATTTTATCCTTATGTGTTTTAGGAAATCCTAAAAGCATTTGTTCTCATGTTTACCATTCAAATTTTTTTGTTACCTCACGTCTTTGACTCTTTTATTTCAATTATTGCAAATTTTTAATTATACAGGAGCTTAAAGTATCCTACTATAATTCTACAATGGAGTCGTAGGAGGTAAGGTATCCTGATCACCAGGACTAAGTTAAGGTCATATGGTCAACCCAAAGCCTGCCCGCCTTTAACCTTCTGGAAAGAAACCCCGTTTCCAATCTCCAGAAGGCTGGGTGGACCCTAGGATATATCTAGAAGAGAACTCTCAGTAGAAAAATCTCCGATCTACGAATCCAATTATTAATTATCAAAAAGCCACAGATAACACATTTTGATACGAATTTTATTGCAGTATTTCCTGATATTCATTGATCAGGAGTTTGATAAAATTACTGTAAAATAAGCAGAAATCCTTTGATTTTGCATTAGTAAGTGTAAATATTTCATTTTTTAAAAATATTAAATTTACGAAAAACAATTTTTAAATTAAAATGTGAAATAATTTGAACCTGCAAATAAGTGTTGAAATGATCATCTATAATTGGCTCTAACTCACGGTCTCCCCGAAAATGCCGCAATTTGATTTTCGTGCCTAAACAAAGTTAAAAGAAAAGAATTTATATATGAGTAAATATAAAAATAGTTTAATTATAACAGCTTAAAATAGAAAAAGTCTTTCAGGGTACTGTATAACATTTAAATTCAAATTTAGTTCAAAAGAATAATAAAGTTACACATAACAATTTTGAGACCAATGTTCATTAGTGACATCTCAAGACAGCCTGTTTCAAGATTAGCGATCTTCAGTTGAGAGTAGTCACAATGAAGAATCATAACGGAAGTGAATTGAAGTGGCGACAGAAAAACAACTGGAATCTCCACGAATCTAAAGTAAAAACAATTACACATTGAAAATAAAGAAAAAGAAAATTCACGTGCTGGCCTCCGCTAACCTCAATGAATTTGTTATGCGCATTTAAATAAAGAAAAGCGTCTAAACATGCATAAATACATTAAAATTTTGAGAGCAATGTCGATTAGTGACATCTCAAGACAGCCTATTTCACGCTAATTTGGCGATCTTCAGTTGAAATTATTCAGAACGAACAAACAGGTTAAATAGGAAGACAAATGGAAGTTTTGTTTTTAGTTTAGATTTGTGGAGGTTCCATTTGTCTTCCTATTGGCACTTCAATTCACCTCCGTTATGAGACCTGTTCATTCTGACTATCCTCAATTGATGTTCGCCAAATTAGCTTGAAACATCCGGCTTTGAGATGTCACTAATTGTTTGGTCTCAAAAAGTTTAATGTGTTTAAGCAATTTTTTTTTTAATGCGCTTAAAAAATTCCTTGAGGTTGGCGGAGGCCAGCACATGAATTATCTTTTTCTTTATTTTTAATATGTATATTTGTTTCTTAGTTTAGATTTGTGGAGATTCCACTTGTCTGCCTATTGCCATTATTATTAATAATACTCACTAATTTCTTTAGAAAAGAAAGAAAAACCAAATATCCTGGTTCCATTTGGAGGAAAGATCTGTAAAAATATAAGGAAATCAAAACTTTTGTAATTGTGTACAGTAAATGTGGCCAACATAACATACAGAAACAAATTGAATAATTTAGGTTTTTCGTTCTATTGCTTAGTAAAATTTCTGGGATAGATAACTTTGCTAAATTATTTACTTTCATGTTTTTTAAACTTAACAGTTAAATCAGTAATTTTTGTAATTTTTAAATATTTTTCAGGATTGTCAGGATATAATGTCAGGATTTTAATCAAGTCTGGCTATAATATACGTTATGTTAACTATTAATAAAGCTTTATAAGTAAATCCTTGTTAATTTCTAATCAGGCATCTCTTCCTTCAGTTACGCTACAGACATGTTGTAATAAGTTTTTGATCTTTGTTTTTATCTTTGTTTTTGACAGATTGTGAAGCCTGCAATTTTGTCTGTTTATCTTAATAATAATAACAACAACAACAACAATAATAAATATAGTAAATCATCTATAAACTACTCACTCTTATTTTTTGCACAGAAAATTTATTCACACTGCCGCGACAATGACCTCCTACCTTGGGAACAGTAGGGTGTGCAAAAAACTCCTTTGGTTGTAAGGACCTTTTAACTATTGACGCCATTTTGCTAAATGTTACTGACAATGCTGTTGACTTTAATCGTCCGGACATTTTTGGTGGATAAAGTCGCGAAACAAACTTCAATAATTGACATTTCT
>JAFIDM010035302.1:0-13237 GCA_023159025.1 Thereuonema tuberculata | reverse complement strand
ACTTTTTGACCAAGATATAGGGTTTTTAGAGTTGGGGATTGTAGAGTTAGGCCTCGTTGAGTATGGGGCTTGGCTCTACATGAGATCTCATATCTTTTTAACAGTGAAAGCATTATGACATGTGAGTCTTGGCAGCTTATTTTACACGAAGTGTTTTGGGTGGGATAGATATTTTCAAAATGAATAAAAACAATGCAGTATAGAAATATCCAAAACTTGTGTGCAATAATGATTTCAAAAATTGTCTTTACGGAACAAGAAACAACTGTACAATTCATGAAAATACGAAAACAAATGTCGTTCATATTTTCATAAATAACCAAGATTTCAAAACACCAGGAATAATATGTAAAGAACGAATTTAGGATAATCTGAGTAGAAAATGAGAAAATAACAGATCCAAATATAATCTATAAAGAACTAATCAGTGAGGTTAACAAAACAAAATTCATGAAAATCTTCATATATAAAAAGAAAAGTCCTGACTCACTGACTGACTGACTCATCAATGCCCACGCCAAACTCTTGGACCTAGAAAGTTGAAATTTTGCACAGAGGTTCCTTTTATGATATAGACAAGGAAAAAGGCCATATTTTTCGAAATTCTCACGGGATAGGAATAATATGGGAAACTGACCATGAATTGTGTGGCGCCAACCCGCAATACACCTGATGAAAGCGGAGAAAACCACAAAGGGCTGGGACGTCGTATATTCTCCGATCTCAATATTAATTTGCTAAATAAATAAAGTTTATTTCTTAATGCTATATATGTAAGGGTTCCGGAGCGAAGCGACGGTACCCGGCTAGTATTGAAGAAAATCAAAGACAGACGGCAAGATGAAAATGCTTATGAAATATACTAGGCCTATGCAGCATTATCATAATAAAATACCATTTGGGTCGTCTGAATTAGGAATTGTCCCATAAGTCTGAAATAAAAGATTTGAGAAAACAAAAAAATAGGGATTTTAAAATCTTTTTTGTTTGTCAAACCAACATACTTTTTTTTATCATTCTGATAAACTAATTATAAAAAAATTGTAGAGAAATAGTAGTCGATTTTTTGTTTTTTATTTGCACAAAGGATTATAATAATGAGTATAAAATGTCGATGTAATCGACTAGTAAAACAGGTAAGTTAGGCCAGTCAATAAAAACATCCAACATCGCAAACGCGCATGTATCTACGATTTTTTTATATGTTGTTAGGACCCCTGAGAGTAGTTTATATCCAAGTTTGCAACCCTGAAAACCCTGTGCTACTCCCGTGGTTTTCGAAAAACTGCGGGATTCTGGCACTTGTTTCAGGTTTTGCGAAAAAACTACCGTAAGGAAGCGTTTTTCGGGTATCTTCACGCTATACTTTTGTAAAGCAAACTAAATTTGCTACAATTTGAGCCCAACCCGAGCTCTCGAGGTCCATTGGTTGGCGAGATACAGCCAGTCAAAAAGGGGCAATTATTTCCAAAAAGTGAAAAGTTATCGGGAGGGTCATTTTCCAAGACACGTACAGGCTAAACGAATGGTCATACAGACAAGTCATGAGAGAGGAATTTGTAGAGAATTGAATTAACTTCAAGATGATTTCAAAATGGTGCCCTTAGGCCTCATAGTTTCCTCAAAAACCAAAAAATAGTAAAACATCGGATTTTGGGAAAATGATGAAAACATGGTACTGAATAATGTTGGTATGGATTTCGTTAAAAAAAGTTAGCCAGTCAATATCGACACAAAAAAAGGCAAACATCGCAAACGCGCATGTCTCTACGATCTTTTAATATGTTGTTAGTACCCCTGAGAGTAGTTTTTACCCAAATTTGCAACCCTGAAACCCTGTGCTACTCCCGTGGTGCTCGAAAAACTGCGAAATTCTGGCACTTGTTCAGTTTATTCGAATTTAATGTTTGAGATGTAAAATATGGCTGCAACTAAACATAGATACAAAATCATACATTGAAATATAGCACAATACATGAATACATACAGAATACATAATAATCCCGGAATACAGATGAGTCCCGCTAAGGTACTCCACAAATCTAACGATAATATGGGCGAGTACCGCTACGGGTCTCCTTATTCTGTGGCTCTCGGAATTATTTGTAGCCGTATAAGTGAGATCGAAAACTGTGTGCAATGCGTATGTGAAAAAGGGACAGCATGAAAAAGGTTACAAAATTTTTGTACTGGTGTCCTTCTATAGAAATCGTTTGTGCCAGGTCCCTGGCAGTCGGATCTATTGTTTAGTGAATAATAACCTCGGAAGCAGGAGGAGCACTAAATCAGAGGAACGCCTGCGACGCTCTGCTTCTCTCTCAAGCAACACCCATCAAAGTTCCCCAAGCAAAACTGCTCTCAAATGAATGTAACAAACGTCAACTGATCACCATGATGGGCAACCTATAAAATTCAGAGAGGCTGGGTATCGAGGTACATCAATCTCAAGAGGATGCCGATGCTGATATAGTGAGGACTGCCCTCTCCAAGAGCTCATCGTTCGACCAAGCTTTCATCATTGGGGAGGACGTCGATCTACTGGTCCTCCTCAACGGCTTAAGCTCTGAACAGACGAACGTGTACTTCCAGAAAGGCGGCAGAGGTGGGTCCAATATCCAGCAAATTCCTTCACGTGTGGAGAAATGCAGGGTCCAGGAGGGATGATTGTGTTCCTGCATGCCATCAGTGGGTGTGACACCACCTATGCCCTTTTCTGGCAAGGCAAGATGAAGTGGTGCAATGTCCTCAAACAAAACCCCCACTGGATAGACCTCGCCAGCATTTTCCTTAATCCAAACTCCGACCAGGAAGACGTAGGAAATGCTGGCGAGAAGATCTTGATGAACCTCTACGAAGGAGATGAGGAAACGCTGAACACCTTGCGATACTCAGCATTTGTAAAATCGGCAGCAACGGCCAAAGTCAACCTTGCCCGCCTCCACCCCCCCTCCCCGCCACAGAGGCAATATCATTCTTGGAGGACCTACCACCAGGTGCAAAAATGGTTGGGGGTCGACAAAAACCCATGTGACTGGGGATGAACCACCAGGGAACAAGATTTCATGCCCGTCACAATTTGCGGAAAGCCCACTCCTCACACCCTGCTTAGCATGATGGCTTGCAAATGCAAGAAAGGGTGCTTAGGGTCGTGCACTTGCAGAAAGGCAGGGCTCAAGTGCTCTATCCTATGCTCCTTTTGCTAAGGGCGAAGTTGCACAATCGTCATCCCGATCGCCCTGGACGAGGAGGACGAGGTTGTGGACGACCCACACCATATGACGACCCGCCTCCACCTCCAGAAACGTCGTCCCTCCCTCTCTGATCCACACTGGATGATACGCGGCCTTTCCAAAAGGACGAAACTACTGCGGGTCTAAACTACTCCAAGTTCTAAACTAGTGCGGTGTTTATGTTTGACTGTGTAAATAGTATTTTCTTGTTTAAATTTTTGTTTACGTTGTTAATTTAATTTTACGTTTATTTGTTTACTGTATGTTTCTTTGAAGCCATATGTTAGATCTACAATGTTAAATTCACATTCTTGCACGTTTTTTTAACGAAATCCATGCCAACATTATTCAGTAACATGTTTTCATCATTTTCCCAAAATCCGATGAAAACTATTTTTTGGTTTTTGAGGAAACTATGAGGTCTAAAGGTACCATTTTGGAATCAACTTAAAGTTAATTCAATTCTCTACACATTCCTCTCTCATGACTTTTCTGTAGGACCATTCGTTTAGCCTGTAGGTGTCTTGGAAATTGACCCTCTCGATAACTTTTCACTTTTAGGAAATAATTGCCCTTTTTTGACTGGCTGTATCTCGGCAACCAATGGACCTCGAGAGCTCGGGTTGGGCTCAAATTGTAGCAAATTTAGTTTGCTTTACAAAAGTATAGGGTGAAGATACCCGAAAAACGCTTCCTTACGGTAGTTTTTTCGCAAAACCTGAAACAAGTGCCAAAATCCCGCAGTTTTTCGAACACCACGGGAGTAGCACAGGGTTTTCAGGGTTGCAAACTTGGGTATAAACTACCCTCAGGGGTCCTAACAACATATAAAAAAATCGTAGATACATGCGCGTTTGCGATGTTTGCCTTTTTTTATGTCGATATTGACTGGCCTAAGTAGTTTAACGTTTCTCAAGAGTTCAATAAACGAAATAAAGTCTTCGTAATATTCAAACAATGTCAGTACGCTACCATTAACATTCGTAGCGCTGAGCCCATTAGTTATTCACTTCAACAAATGGCGTTCCTAATGATTCTTGGAATCTTCACATATGCATTGTTCACTGCATATTGAAGCACATTATCTGTAGCACTATTAACACTGTTGCACTTAAATAATAAAGGACTGTAATAATTATTTAACAATGAGTTTATCACTAAACTTCGACTGGAAGCTTAAAGTAATTCACTAATGCAGATAATTGTATTATTAACTTCTTGACAAATATCTGCTTCAATAATAAATAAATATTTCACAATTAATTTCTTTTCCAATAACTACAACTTGAGTTATTTCCTTTATGAAGCACACTGGATTCGAAGCACAAACAAGGTTATTTATTTCTTCTTCGTATTTTATCACTAACGCAATTTATAATATCGGCGTTCACTTAACTTGATATTATCTGCTTGACATTTAATTCTATTTTACCAAGTATTCTTTTAATACGGGAGCACTCTTGATTTAACTCTTTCCATTCACTTTAACTCACACGAATTAATTTCTGCCAAATTAATTCCGTTAAAGCTTTCACTTCTGTTCAATTCAATTTTTTTAATTCGTAGTATCACTAATTTCTTCCTTTGCTAATCCCGGTTCCCATTAATATAGAAAGATATAACTTACAGTACTTGACGTTCTGGAACACCGGTTTAGGCCAAAACATTTCGAATCCATTCCTTCAGACTTCCCGCTCAGAGATCGCTACTCGGTCTGCCTGCTGTCATTCCACTGATCGACTTTGCACTGCGTATAAGCTTTCTGCCAATCGGAGAGTAGCCTTCCACGCAATCATCATAATGACGTCATGATCGAATCTTCACGATCCACGTCGTAACTCACTGCTGATTAATGAACGGTCTGATTCTCATAGACCCGTTCTTTAACTCAAATAACTTCTCTTTAGTATTTGTTTACTTTTTAATTTACATTGGAAGCTCAAATCAAATAACTCATCAAATAATAATATCTTATATTACTATCTCTACAATAATTATAAAATAAATTGTATATTGTACTACTATATAGGTCCTTATTTTTGAGTGATTTCCACACTCCGGGATACGAACTTTTCTCGATATTTCAGCCCCCAGCCTCGGGCCTCATTCGGGATATATATATATATATCAAATACATCAAGGTGAGCGCAGAAAATAAAATTCTACTGACAAGTTAAAAATAGACAAAATTAATTTATTTCGAACTATACTTGAATTTTCTCCACTGGCTTCTTGTTACATACAGCTCATTGACATCCCATAAAACATAGTAGAAAGTTAAATGACAAAACAAAATCTATAATCTTTTAAGAAAATCAATAAAAAAAACTCCCTACTGTCCTCAAAATGAAAGTTGACCGGCGGAAGTTTGAACTGCGCAGCCCTTCCGGTAGCTGATCAATTATGTTTTCCTGTCACAATGGATGACGTAGTCTGTTTTCACTGAGAAAGACATGTTGATAACGCCAAATTAAAACTTCTCTCGACTATTTAGCGTTATTTCAATACCAGTTGCTAACAATAAGTATTTATATAAATAAATAAATATATATTATTTATAAATACAATGCTCTTTTGCAAAGTAACAAGCGATTAGCACAATGGCGGCGTCTTTTCATTAAATCAGACGGAAGTGCCTGACCAGACTAATCGATGATACATGCGCAGATCTCACAAAAACAGGGCGGCCATCATTCATTGGGAGGACAATAACTATGATAACATAATGATTTTACTCATATGGCTATAGCTTTCTCTCACTACTAATAAGATATTATTAATGTCTAACACAAGAAATAATTAATAATCTCATTAGATTTACATACAGATGACTATAAAGTAAATTTTCCCATTAAAACCTGGAGTGTTAACAGCTGTGAATTTTTAAACACTTACAGAAAACATTAACTAATGAAAGAAGCTTTCCATCCCCAACTACAGGTAACTTCCTTAATATAAATTGTCACCCATATCACTCAATTTTTCTTTAGATTACAACCTAATTGGAAGTTCAATTATCCTTATCATCTCCTTACGTACTCCTTTTCACGTACTCACGTAAATCCTAAATTTTTCCTCGCACTATATGAATAATTCATCTCAAGTTGGAGGTTACCCTTTTTCCATACAGTAGCACTTTTCAGGATTCACACTTTATTGGTTTCAGATAGTACCACTTTTGGATTTCACTCTTTATTAATTTCAGCTAGTAGTACTTTTAAGATTTCACACTTTATAGACTTTACCTAGGAGAATCTCAAACACCAGCTTTTAGAATTAACAACTATGGTTTTCCCTAATTCACATTAAATCACAGACTGTAGTATGTTCCAGTTGACCATTACTGAATAAACTCCTACCGATTCAAGAATAACATCCTATATTGTTCAAATTGCTACTTGCTTTGAAGTTATTGTTCGCAAACCTACACTAGAGGAATAGAAATAACTGATACTTCCCCTATTCCGCTCCATAATCACAGAGTAGAAGTAATATATAGGTTATATTCCTTCAGCAAATAGAAAATACAAGTAGCTCTTTTTGAAATCAATGTACTTTTCCCGATTTACTCGGGAACGGCACCCCTTGGTTGTAGAATAGAAAAGTCAGCATATAACAAACAGCTACCTCTTAATAGGTAGATCTGTACTCACGGCGCACTTGTCGATTTCCGGCTGAACAAGAACTGTGAATGATGAAGCGCAACTTCGGAAAATTGACATTGTTCCCTCCGTGTTCCAAACTCTCAACGTAGCTGGTAAACGTGCGTTGTCAATAACAGGACATCTATAGTCATTAATGTTCTTTTTAGAAATACTGCACATGGTGGCTTAGACCGCTTAAGACAACTTGGCAAAATATAAACTAATCTTCAGAACCACGGCATTTTCTTCGTTTACCCTGAAACTTCATAATTAGTCCGCAGACTCGTCTAGTTAATATAGGAACACTTATAATTTCTAATGTTCTGCTTGGAGTCTTCGCTGAACATTCCCCAGGTATAATGGAAGAATCTCGTGTCACTAAGAGTTCTTTACCTCAATGTCTTTCCTTGTCCAAGACCGTTAAAATATCAAGAGATATCTGATGCGGTAAAGTGATTCTCCATAGTTAAAGTTGCGAAGAGGCCCAGAGGACCGCGCAATGCAACTGGAGGGTAGGCTCCAGTGTTCAGAACCTACGGGACAAAGTTGAGAACGGGGGTTCGGCCCGTCGCTCGCCCGCCTTTAACTCTCGGGACAGAAACCCGGTACCCATTCCATGGAGAGCTGGGTAGACCCTAGGGCCCGTTTGGAGGAGAAAGAAGCGTGGAAAAATTCGCGTAATCCGCCGAGGCCACCTCCAACCCGCAGCCAAGCGCCCTTACCCACTCGGCTACCGGGCCCACCAAAGTAATTCTCCATGGTAAGACTAATTAACCTGATAATTTAGAAAGAATTTAGATGAAATCACCTTCATCTCTCCGTTTTCCACCCGTCGTCTCCGAAATCGAGAAGCGAAGTGAGTGACAACAAAAGTCAAATGCTTCTTCCAAAGGTGAGAGTTTTTTTTTCTTTTCTCGCACTTCACGCGAGAAGGCGAGCCCATTCAAAACACCATAACAACTAAACCTTTTACATAAAGAAGAAGTTTTTCATATTTTTCAAGAAGAAAAAATCTTATTTCTTTTGTAATAACTAAAACTAGGGATTTTAAGTTTCTCGGACAGGAATTTTTCCAATCCTGAGACAAGAAGCCAGTAGCAACAGTTCAATTTACTCAATAGGGGGGAGTGGGTTTTCGTTCAATATTATTACGAAAATATTAGTACTTTTACCCCTAAACAAACTTACACACTGTAGTTGAACCATGAATTCAACAACAAAGCTCAATTAATACATATTAATGACCACTGATCGCTCGCTGGATTCCAACTGGCGATTAAAATAAAAATAAAATTTCTAGGAAATTCCAAAACCTGGCCCCTGTAATAAGAATACAAAGACCCTGTTAAAGCTTCATCAACTAAATTATGACACTTACAAGCCAGCCTTTAGAATAACTCTTTAGAAAGCTTAGAAAGGAAACTTGAAACACCCTAAAAGAGGGTTTCAAGGGGCGAGCGAGAACTAGGCTAGCTTTAGGGTAGGCTATTACCCTGGTTTCATGGAACTACTAAAAACTGGATTCTTCGCATTTTCTCGTTTCTGAGAACCACGTGACCAGTCAGGGCGGGAGTCGGTAGCGCTGTCCGAGTTGTGATAAGTAGGTATAACGATAAAAGTCGTTTCCAACATGGCAGCTGTCGTACCCACCACGCCTCAATGACAACAACATACAGAATGAAGTGAAGGTGAAACTGTAATTTTAATGAAAATGTGGCGAGAAAATATTGATGATCTGAGGCGAATGAAGCGAAATCGTCGAATTTATGAAAAAATGAAGGTAGAATTTAAAGAATAGATAGATAGAGAAAGATAGAAGAAGAAATCAAGAACAAAAATTGATAATTTAAGATGGAATTAAAAATTGATATTTTCGAGAATATGGAGCTGCAACATCATAATTATGACACTTACAAGCCAGCCTTTAGAATAACTCTTTAGAAAGCTTAGAAAGGAAACTTGAAACACCCTAAAAGAGGGTTTCAAGGGGCGAGCGAGAACTAGGCTAGCTTTAGGGTAGGCTAAAGGCTAACCATTTATGATGAGATCTTGTTCTGGTATTGATCATGCTGCATCGGATGTGGCGCAGGATAAAATCATCCGCCTTAGGGATTAGGCAGAGGCCTCCGTTCGCAGGTGATGGTGGCACCCCATCCTATAGGCTGTAAATAGGAATTCTTTGATATGGATTATCGGATATATGGTCATGTCTTAAATACCGTAATCGCTTATAAGGTCACTTTTGTTTGTGATTTCAGTGCCACACTGATTCAATTTCAAGAATTTTTCCGTGAGTACGATCTTTGATCGACGTCATTTCTCCTACTGACGGAGGGACAGCTTTTTCACATAGCACTTCATCCCCTCAAATTCTAGGAAAAAAAGATGATGAAAACCATATTTCTTTATCTGTGTTAATGAGCCAATTTTTGAAAATTGTGCAAAATAGAGAGTTGTAGATCTTCGAATATCAATTTTTATTTTTTTATTGAAAATTAGTTCGCAAGCTAGATATATGTGTGTGTGATCATGTTAAGGAACTAAGCACAAAGTTTAACAACGATTTATCTATTTTTAACACTTTTTGTATTTTTTTGAGTACACCGATCAGCCACACAAAAATAAATTCTGCAAAAATAATGTGTTACATTATTTACAAAAATATCTTGGTATTTCTGAAAATTACACCTTCTTTGTCCCGCTGACAGTGACTAAATAATTTTAAACCTGTATTTAACGAATTACTATACCCAAATAGATGTGTATTTACAATTTTTATTTGTTTTGCTTAATAAACACTGCATAAATTAAATTAATTTAACGGTGCTAAAACTTCTAAATTGATTTGCGCATGCTGATATTGGTTTCATTAATACTTGTAAATAAAATATATAATATATTGTATAATATATAAATTACAATTTAATTTTTTATGAGTTATTAGCTAAAAAGTAGGACGAACGGAGGTGAGAAATTGTGACGGAGGTGAGATAGCAGTTACAGAAGCGCAGGCGATCAGCCAAATCATCTTTAATATTACTAACTTAAGCAGAATTTCAGACTTGAGATAACTGATGTAACTCATGAATAAGATGTTACTGTTTGACAAATACTCTTACTGCCTTTTTCCAGTTATCAAAGCAGCGTCGAATTCTACCTGGGTGCTTTGCTTCAGGTATTAAGTCAATAATCTTATTTTTGTTATAAATCGGCTTTACAAACTCGGCTTCACAAACCTATTATTGCCGACTGGATATAATGACCAATGTTTTATTTCAATATTAAAAAAAAATGTTGTAATGGCTACCGTAATTGTTCCATTTAACAAATTGTAACTTACTGAATTACAAAAAACCTGCCAAAACCAATAAATTTAATAAAAAACTTCGCACAGCTTACATTAACGAACCCAAACCAAACTATTATTATGCTGAAAAAAGGACTTAATAGAAATTATGATTTTAATACGATTTGATCATTTATTTTGAAATTTCTGGCTTAAATCTTGAACAGTTCAGAAAATGATAGAGCTCCGATTCATTCAATTTACTTTCCTTAAAAGTATATATTTTGTAATCATGCTTTATATAGGTTGATTCCTTTACAAACACGTGAGTTTTTGGTTCACTCCAAAGTAAGTCTCGCCTCCGAACAAGTAGTCTCACCATAATCACTAAGCTAAATGTGACGGAGGTGAGAAAATGTTTATATTATGGATCTCTTTGATCTTTTAGCAGCAAATACCGCTGCCATCCAATACAGCTATCAAGAATGTTTCAATTGTAATGGATTTACCTCAATTTTAAAAAGAAAATCTTAATATTTCAACAATTTAGGATGAGAACGGAGGTGATAACCTATTTGTATACGCTGCAGAAATTCGATTTTCAATTAGGAATCCGAACGAAATCTGTACTTAGCGGAAGCAAAAGATGTGCTGGGTAGTTTGAGGAAACGTGGCCATGACAATTGGACATCTCGAAAACCAAGACAAGGTTTCTGCGTTTTCAGAAAATATGTATTTACTTCGTGTGACGGAGGTGAGAACGCATTTCAGGAACAGGCATATCACCTTTTTTTTTAACTAACATGGAATTGTTTAAAAATTGCTTGCTTTCCAAGACAGTATTATTACTTTCAAACTAATCTATATCAATAAGAATTCCAAACAAGTAAAATTTATTTTGTCTTTCACAGACATCAAAGCTGGAGGTAGTTGAATGGGAACGGGCTAAAATTGCAACTATCTCACCTCCGTCACATACTATTTCGTTGTCGTTAATAAACAAAACAATTAAATTTAGGCAATAATGTGAAGGAAGGAAGTGCTATTTTCTAGAAATTATATCTTTTTTTATTATTAAACGTTTACATCAATTTTTAAGTATTTGTTGAAACTTGGGAACGCGCAATAAGCCAAAAGTGCACCATTACGAGAAATTGGCTCTAATACAAGATCTCAGAAATCACGGCTGTCCTGTAGAAGGTGAAAGTGAATAAGTGAGAATTGATGATGAAATTGCTACCACTTCTCAAGCTTCGATTCCGAAATTGTTTCACAAGTTTTAGATTCCAATGCATTAGAAAGTGAGGATAACGACAGTGATACTGAAAGTGAAGCGGTGACGCAAGCAGAAGCACTCAGAGCATTCAATTTTCAGAAACTACAAAACTTAGAAAACATTATACAAAAGATGAAACCAAAATCGTGACAGTCCTGTATTATGGGTTACTTATCCATAATAGTTATTACTTATCCATAGTA
The DNA here is from genome assembly GCA_023159025.1 of Thereuonema tuberculata. Lineage (NCBI taxonomy): Eukaryota > Metazoa > Arthropoda > Chilopoda > Scutigeromorpha > Scutigeridae > Thereuonema > Thereuonema tuberculata. Next base: position 1,598 of record JAFIDM010035302.1, on the reverse strand, counting down.
TGATCAGTTGTACATCAGTACTTTGCTTTAGCATACTGGTTCTAGTTGTATACAACTTTATTCCGAATTAAAATTTTAAAAAAATAATTTCTTTCTGATTCCATTAATTTTAATTGGTTCAACTAAATTAAAAAAATTATAATCTAGTAAACTGTTATTTTCGTACATATTAAATTTTACAAAGAATTATACTGTATTTATACAAATGCTTACTTACTGACAAATGCATATGAATCGGTTATAAGGTCAGCCCGCTTATAAGATCACTTTCACGAGGTCCCAAGGGGTAATTTTATATCGAGGTACGACCGCATAAAGATTACCTCTATCAATACTGTCATAAGCTGATCTGAAGTCAATAAAAAGATGGTGTGTATCAATTCCGAATTCTTTACATTTTTCCAGTATCTGCGAATTGTGAAGATCCGATCAATAGTCAAAAGCTGATTCTTTCATCTAAATATCACCATTTCTAAATCTCAGTTTATTCATTAACGTAGATGCTCCGGTATTATTAAAAAAGATAGTTGATTGTGAAAAAGAGTTAATCTTTGAAGAAAGCCAAGTATAAACAACGTGAAGATTTGTTTTCATGAAAATGTTATGTTTTGAGACTTTATACGTGGTTGATTATTATTATACATCTAAAGATTATAAATTTTTAGATTTCAATATTATTTAGTTTTAATATATATGTAAAGAAACATTAATCATTTTAAGTATATATATGTGAATGGAAACTTAAAAAACGGCATGAGAAAATAGACCCACCAAATCAAGAAGAGAGGGATTATCTTGAAAATTAACAAGGGGAAAAAATGAAAAGAAACAGATTAAGGGGGGAATTATAATCTTAAAAACTCTTATAAAACCTCTTCTGTGCTTACATATCTTTTGAAAACTTATTTTTTTATCAAATTACTAGGCAATCTCCTATGTACAATAGATCGATATGAATAAACTAAGATATTACCAATTTAATCTAATATCATATTCAATTTCTAAAAAAATTTTACTTGAAGTACATTATTACCATAAATTTTACTTCAACAACATTAAAAGATGTTTGTTTGAATTCGTTCCTCTTCTTAGTAAATTTCAATTTTGATTTCCGCTTTGAACTAATAAGCGTTTTCACTTTATTTGAAATCATATTTAATAATTTTTTATTGAGTTTTGATTTTTCAACAAAGAAATTTTATTCTCAAGATTTCAATATAATTCATTAAGTGATTATTGAAATCTTTAGACAAGATATTTTTCCAGAGGGTTCCAAAATCGCTGCGTAGCAGGCAGCAAGATGTTTTCTATTCGAGCATGACGTCACATGGATTACAACTTGGAAATTCTCTTCTTTTCAAATAACAAATAGAATGCTTCAATTAAAAATGTTTTCGTAATTACTGAAATAATATTTGAAATAAGCAATTTATAATCAGTATGATACTAAAATAAATCAAAAAAATTAATCGAAAAAAGAACATTTCAAAGATAATAGAAATTATAAATTTCATTGCAATTTTAATCAAATATTAAAAAATAAAATTAACTACATTGACTTCGTTCTCAATTAAGAACAAAGAAAATTAAAGAAATGA
>JAFIDM010035301.1:0-13241 GCA_023159025.1 Thereuonema tuberculata | reverse complement strand
AAAAAAACAATCAATCAACTTTTAACCCTTTGGCTACAGAAAAAAACCTTCAGTCACCTGATCTTTATGTAAAAGTCATATAATAAAAAAAAAGTTAATTATGCAAATGAGATATGCTAATGATATTCTAATGATTGGTCACGTGATCGGAGAAACCCTCAGTCACCTGACCTTTATGCTCAAAAATATGCAAATGCGGTTCTATTTCTCTGGATATGCAAATTTTTTGGATTATGCAAATGATATGCAAATATAGATCCAAATCGCCCTCAAATGCGGCTCTATTTCATTAAAAATGATAGCATTCAATTCTCTACAAAAAATCAAGAAATTTGATTTATTACTCGATTATTTAACCCTTTAGGCATTAATCATATGCAAATTAAATATTAATAATTATATTAATTAATAATAATAATCAGCTTTTATCCCTTTGGCTACGAAAAAAACCTTCAGTCATCTGACCTTTACGTAAAAGTTATATAAAAAAAAAAAAATTAATTATGCAAATGAGATATGCTAATGGGATATTCTAATATTTGGTCACATGACCGGAAAAACCCACAGTCACCTGACCTTTATGCTAAAAAATATGCAAATGTTTACCTAAATCGCCGGGATATGCAAATTTTTGGGATTATGCAAATGATATGCAAATTTGACTGTATCGCCGGATTTTGCGTGACTGTATCTCCGGGATAACTACTCTCGTCAATTTCTTCTTTGAATTGAAAACATAGCTGTATCATTTTCATTAAAAAGACTATTTCAGATATTTCATTACTATTACATTATTTCATTATTATTAACAAATAGGTGAGAACTGAGGATGTAGGGATGGAAGAGGATCAATTTTGATGATTGAGGATGGGTAGAGATGAAACTAATCGTACTTTGATTCTAAGTTAGACCATAAATAAACACCCTTCGAAATTATAAGGAAACTCTCTGACATTTCGCCAACCGGACAATAAATATGCCTTCGCCCTTGTCCGGTTGGCGATTTCTCTCCATTTATAAATGATTACGGACGTTAAACTTGCTTTCGCTCTGACATTTCAATGCAGAATTTCAGGAAGTCTTTTGAGGAATGGGAGGGTGGAGAGCAAAATAAATGTGTCTTTGTTTTAAGTTGGGTCATATCTAAACGAGGTACCATATTTTACGGAAATCAGTTCGTTAGTTTTAGTGTAATGCGAGTACAAACAGACCAACTGACAAAAAAAAAGAAAAATATTCAAAAGATAACAATAATAAATAAGACTTTTCTTTAGAGGAGGAGGATCTCCATATTATTTGCGCTGTAATAAGATACCTTATTATCCCTTTTATCCCTTTAAAAGACCGATGTGAGCCAGGTCGGTTTCTATCTTTGGTAAAATGTAAGGGTTTTTAGTACGAAAGGACCAAAATTTTTGGATTATCCATATAAAATAGAAGTAAATTAAAAAGGTTATAAAGATGAGTATTTTAACTTGGCAGAAATTATGCGTTAAATTTAGGATTTAAAGATGTTCAATACAGTTATCAAGATACCTTAAAGTTAGTTTGGTCTTTAAATAATGGTCATTTCCGATCAGGGCACCCACAAGGTAGGGCGGGGTGGGGTGGAGGGTTAGTTGATTCCTCAGAATCGGGGCCGGCCATGAGAGGAGCCCGGGCTGAGGTGTTAATCGAAAAAAAAATATACGAATTAGTCTATCACTTCTAGGCTTTATTTTATAACTAAGTCTAAATTTTATGTAAGCTATTTCCCTACTTTAACCATTGAGCTGTTCTGTAATTCAATGTTTGCATAGAGCGAATTTTTTCTAAACTTTTTTCTAAACTTCATTTTCTAAATTTTTGGGTAGAACTGGAAAAAAATAGATATTAGTGTTAAATTTATGTATTCTAAAAACAATGCTAATAACTGTGTGGCATGTTTAAAAGGGAGAGATAAGAAATCATGTGATGTTTTCGCTATGTTTTTAGCTAAAAATCTACGATTTTGTCCATTATTGCATTTGGTACCTGGGCCCTGAATTTGATGGGGGAGCTGGTCCTACTTCCGACAAAACATTATTGTCTTTAAACATATTTATGTACCATACATAATTAAGAAAAGGAAAGATTGTTACCAATTGCTACAGAAACTGCTTCGGCAAACAATTGAATATACTTTTTTTTTAATGCTATTAAAGTTAGTAAAAAATGTGCGATAACAAACCAAATTCCACGTTCATGTGTTAAAAAAAGAAGATTGCTCTTCCACGTATCTCCCACGCATTCCCCTACTACGACCCTAGGGACCATCTCAAACCTGTTTCCTTCAAAGTAACCGCAGATTTGACAACTGAGTGACGAAAAGTCCTTATGCAAGATTTAGCTTAACAACATTCTTATTTAAAGAAATCTGATCCTAGTAGTGCCTCTTTCTTAAGTTCACATATTTCACAACAAGAAAAACTCAAAAATACAAATGACATAGTTCATTTGTAAATCGCATCCATTAGATTTCTTTCAGTTTTAATTCTACCATTGTACTATGATAACGAATATGTTCGTGTAAATGCTCTATGCGAGGGATTTAATAACAAAATGAAGGAGTGTTGTTTTTGTTTTGTTTTCAATAGATTTTGTATTTTCTAATTTTCTAATTAGCCATTAGCTTAGTGCATATTAATTCCATTACTTCAATTTACTGTTTATTAAATACATTATTTACATATTTTATTAAGTATCGTAAGTGTATTATATAATTTAATTAAAATGGAAATATATTTTTCCTTTATGAATATGTTTCTTTAATTTACAATAATAAGTGTGAATACTGATAAGTAGACTAAATAAAAAATAATAAATATTAAAAAAACCTATATTTCTTAATTAAAAATGTTATCATAAAAAAAGGAGTTCAGAAACGATATTATGAATTGATGAAATAAAGATAGGCAAACTTAAACTTCGCAGAATAGGCTCTTTCAGAAACATTTAAATGTGATTCGAGCACTTCTCTCTTATAAGGTACCGGTATTCTGTTTCTCGTCACTTATTTTTTTGCAATAAAACCTTCCAATGTTCACAAATTTCTATATTAAGGAAATGATACAATGATTTTGTAGAACTACATAACTTCTTTCGTCGAGGATTATTATAAAAAAAAAAATCCTTTCCCAATCACAGTTGAATAAGTTTCATCAAAATTTTGATAAGAATCGTAATAATTTAGATATGTCGTATTTTTACTCTTAAAAATATAATTAAATTTTTTTGGATCTTTATCATTGAAAACATTGACAGTAAGTTTATTTTTTACAAAAAAAAAATTAAATAATAGAAATAATAATTAAATAAATAAATATCAAATTACATCCTTTTTCAGATTTACCTGATTCTCACCCTTTTTCAAATAATAAAACTCTTTAATAAGAGAGAAGATTCGACTGAATGAAATGGGAAGATGGGATGCTCGCATTTAACAGATGCTGTCAATCGGAATGAACCACCAGCGTCTATATAACATTGTTAAAGATTAGATAAAAGTCTTGCTCCACAGTTGCCGTATTTTGGAAGCGCTAATTTACTTGAACTTGGAAGCATGGTGTAGCAACGCTTTGGGGGGCCCGGGGCGGGAGTTCGATTATTAAGCAACAACCAAAAAAAAAAAAAAAAAAGGAAATTTTCTATTTAACAACCAAAAAAAAAGAAAGGAAAATTTCCTGAGGTGGGGCCCCTAAGCTGGCTGGTGGGGCCCCTAGGCTGGCTGGTGGGGCCCCTAGGCTGGCTGCAAAAAAGAACAAAAAAAAAGGGAATTTCCTATTTAACAACCAAAAAAAAAAGAAAATTAACTGGCTAGTGGGGCGCCTCCCAGGCGGGGGCCCGGGGTAGACCCCCCCCCCCCCCCCGAGTGGAAGTGCTCAAATTCGAAGGATTCTTAAGAACGTCAAACCCAAGCATCTTATCTCCGTGGTCTTCTTTGCTGTAATACGGCCGCTCAAAGAAGAAGGCAGGCTTCACTTCTTTGACTATTTTTATTCAACTTTTTGTGAACAACCTCTAGTTCGAGAAGTACAGAGCAGACGTTAAGATCTGACCTGTTTCACAAAGGTGGGATGATCGTGAATGACAAGGACGGAATGTCCTTTTTTTAAATTTTTTTGATTATTATTATTATTCAAATGTTAGTAAGCAGTATACAGTGCTTTTAGATGTGGGTCCTTTCCCAAACGCAATGCTTGTTTTTTCGACAATCCCTTCGCGATACTAGACAAATGATGCTTGACTTTCCATCTTGATATTGTCATCTAGTTTGAGGACTGAAAGGGTTAGACATATATTCCAGGAATGTTGTAAATTGCTGTTCTATGTCCTGATAAGCTGAGAAAATGTCCCACTTTCTCATTTCTGTAACAACTTATGACAAAATTTCAATGAAAAAGTTTTAGTTTTAATCATTGTCGCTCTTTTTTTCCCCGTGTGATTTGCTTCCGAAATTATTTTCATCTCCAGTCTTGTGACAGAATTGCAGTTTAACTGCTATTTAGGACTTGCAATAAAACTTCGATGTCAGTAGTCAAAACCAATCGCTCGCAGAGGAATAGTGACTCAATAGCAAACAACGTAGGAGAAACCATCATTCAAACAGTGGCGCCATTTTGTCACCTCTTCAACTGAATTCAGAGCTGCTATGAATTATGTGCCACAGTCAGGAGATTATCTTCCGAAAATAGCCAACATTTTTTTCTAAAATAAATCCGTTCGTAGGGATTAAATTCTATTCCTTAAGATTTTTTTTTTTCATTTTTTTCGTTAAATCAACACAAAGTTCTCAAAGGACTATGGAATTATATGTAGCTCTTAAAAATTTACAACAATCACGTGCAAACCGCTTCCACTGAAATAAAAAGAGATTCCGAAATATAGTTCATGTAGTTTGGTAAAGGTTGATACTTTGGCTTTAACCGCTAGTAAAATGAAGGTCGAAGTTTTTGGATTTCGTCATTAATTGGTTCTTCGTTTTTAAAAGACTTTAAAAATCAGCACTAATCATAAGAAGCCTACATTCTTTGATCGTCTGATTTTAAGCCGATGATATCCAATGACAGAAGCACATTATCAAACACAATCACTATTTCTTAGTCGTAAACAATGACGACAATTTCTTTCGTGTGATTTGGCCTTAGCATTTCCTTATTATTAATAAATGATAAAAAAAAAAGTCAAGATATTTTGAATAAATAATGCAATTATAAACTTATTAAACCTCCTGTGTTCATTGAATACTTATCCTAATTTTAACTACTAAATACCTAAATATTAGCTTAGATAACAATTCGTCTTCAACAAAACTCAAAAATAACCAAAAATTAAAAAAAAAATATATTTTAAAAAAAGTTTTCATAAAAATAAAATTAACTTTATTTGCAATGAATTTCCCGTTAATATATACTAACGATAACAACAACAAAATAAATTCCCAAAAACAAAGAATCGGACTGTCTCAACTCGCTCTAAAGCCTTCCTTCCCAACTCTTCATCCTCTGAAAAGCGGATTTCTCTTATTCAAACGATCCGAAAGTTTCTAAACGAATTATTCCCTCAAAGATTTTTGCATCTCTTTAAATATTTTATTTAGCCTATATATTATAATAAATACTGGGGTTTAGCAAAACTCATTTTTTATGATATATTTTCTAAATTAGATAAATTTATAATAATAATTATAAATAATACGAATTTTAAGGTTCAGTTAATACATTGCAAAATATTTTTATGTAATTACTATTATATAAGAAGTAGACCTAATTATTAATAAACAGATCATTAAATAAATTAAAAAGATTTATATAAAAAAAAATTCTTTGTTGAATGCTACTAGTTCAACTCCTGGGTGTATTTTCTTATTTTTAATTCTCTAATATAGAATATTAAATTTATATGTACTAGTATGGTGAGCATGAAGTAATGTAATTTCTAAAATAATGATAATATGTTTTACTGAATGCACAATTTTAAACTTTGAGCAATTATGATAATATTTATTTTTCATTAGTTTTAAAATAGAACTAGAGCGTTTTAAGAGGTTTTTTTTTTTTTTTTCTTGATTCAGGAAGAATTAGTCTAAATTCAGACAAAAAGACATAGGGAAAGAATCTTGTAAGCAATTACAAGACAAAAAAAAAAGATTTTTTTTGTAATTGTAATTATTAATCTTAGCATTGGATTACTTAAAATTAAATGCTGCGTGTGTCTGAGAAAGGATATCATTTCTCCTGTTATTTGATAATTGTCTTTTTGAAACATTTCCAGTGTAATTTATGTTGTTAGAGAAACGACTTAAGCAGGAGCCATTTTATAGTGTAATTCAGCTTCAGCCATTAATGTAGTTGAATCTTTTAATTATTGAAGCAAAACAAATCCAAAACAAATGAAAACTATTACGTAATCTACAGCTGAAAATTCTTTTTATTAAGACTAAATATTTTTTTTAAAACATTCTGCACAATTTCCTTTCAACAAATGTAGAACAAAAGTGTATTTTGATCTATAGTCCATTTCGAATTTTTTAAAATTGTTTATGATGCAAACTCGAAACAAGAATTTCCTTAGGAACCAGGAATTTTTTTTCTAAGAATTACGCATATCATTCTTCTAATCTTTTTATTCCATTCATCATTTTAGCTGAAAAAAGAACATCTCGAATTGTTGAAAATAAATTGTTATTCCCCTTTATCTTAATTTAACTTAAATCAATTTTTCTGCAGTGAAATTATAGAAGTTTTATAGCAGCTGATATTGAAATTGTTCTGAGACCTTCAATTGGTAGAAGATAAGAAATCGAATCTTTGTGAACATTCTTATTGCTGCGCCATTTCGGTAGGCTAATTCCTTTGATATTTCTCGAAACTTCTTTCTAATTCTTTTCTCATGTCTAAATGTTTGTCGAATAAATATTAACCAAGGAAGAGAATATCTGCATTATTATTTATCACAATATTTAATAAATAACCAACTCCCATGAGATACAATTATCTGTTTAAGTTTATAAGGTGAATGTGGGTGGCAAGAAAGCCAAGCACTGGGACCGGAGGTCTATTGTACTTAACCCACAGAAGTAAAGACAGATGGAGAGAAAGACTGAGAAAGTAGGGTGGGAGAAGTGCAGGGGAAACGGGAAAACCCTGAGAAAACCTGCCCAGCGCGGATCGTCCACCATCACGAAACCCAGCTGAGAACCGAACCCTGGTACTCAGAGATGAAAGGTAAATGTCATAGCGACAATGCCAACCGCGCGACCCAATTATCTGTTAAGATGATGCCGTTCAGGCACAGGCTTCCAGGAGGCTGATACGTCTTAACCTAGATTTGAATCCCGGAATCGGCATGGCTGTGACTCTCTTCTGCGGCTACAATGTGAACTGCCTTCTATGATGTATCTTGGGCAACGATTTTTCAGTTTTAAATTCACTAGTTTGCCCTTACAGATTTGCAATTTTTAAAAACGTAAATTTTAATAGTGTTAGATTTTTAAAATCAATTAAAAGTTTGCAGTAATGCATTTGACAATTGCAACAATGTAAGCTTGATATACTAAAAAAAAATCACCGTAATAATAAATTTGCACTTAAATAAAATAAATACATAATACAATATAACAAACACATATATCATTAAATAAAACTCAATAAATTGTGTTAAGTATTAAAATTAAAGCTTTTACCTAGGAAAAAAAAAATCTTTTGTTAAAAGATCTATTACAACATAGGAGGAAATGTCAGGACGCAGATGGATCGGTAAAACCCATTATATTGCTTCAAACACTTGTGTTTTTCAATTGGGAGGGAACCTGAAAAAAAGAAAAAAGTAGAATTATGTGTCATATCAATGAATTACAGCACTTTCGTACGATAGATACAATATAAAGATGGACACAATGCTATTTCATTAATGAGTTTATTTAACTGTTTTTAAGATATATTACCAGATCAATGGATTAACATTATGTAGTGATCTTATCGTAGTTAAATGACTTACTTTAGCCTCTGTGTAGTGACTTTCGTTTATCTGTGATGAAGAAGAATGGAGTTTCTACAAAGTTTATATTGCATTGAAAGCGGAAGTATCTCGTTTAGGTGAGTAATGAGTATGGAGGTAATCCATCAACTTTGAACAATGAATGGATTATCACACGTGAATGAAGCGACCTCATCAGAATTTATTAATAAAATATTCCTCTGAATGATCTAATAAGGAGAGTTATTTAAAAAAGAAAAAGAAAAAAGTAAATCAGGTAAATCATTTTATTTATGATGGAATCCGACTCCCAGTTGATGGTGTTATGCATCATTTGACCAAGCGCCAAAATTCGATTTTGAGATATTCGCAGAAATGCAAAAGCTTATGTATTACTTCGTATTTTTTATAGAAATGAAGATTGTTATACAGGGTGGTCCAAAACGGTGACATCTGGGGGCACAAGGAAATACCTCATGTGTGTAATGGTTTTTTGTGTAGTTTTCGAGTTATGAGTAGTTTTGTATATTTTGTGAATTTTCGATGGAACCACCGTCAAACTGATGTAAGTTGCAAAATATGGAAAATTTTGTGAATGTTTTTGTCGTAGCATACCCCACATAATGTGTACTGTCACATAGAAAATACCCAGCGTCCTACCAATAAGGGAAGGCTTACAAATTTCAATCCAAACTGAATAATGTAGGGTAGAGTGACACAGAGTGCAAGTTTGAACATCAAAAAAAAAAAATTAAAAACAACGTTCCATGACCTCGAAGGAAGTGGAAAAACTTTGCGGAACCCTAAGCTTCCTAGATCATAAAACAAAAATTGTGCTTAATAGGCATGGTGTAGCCTAAATCAGCCTTCAAATGTACAAAGGTGAAACTGTCCCGAGATGGTATTATTGGTACACGTGCCATCCACAAGATTATGAAGCAAGGAAATTGCTCAGTTACCAAAATAAACATTATCAAATGTAGGTAGATTGAGGAAAGAATGATAAAACGTATAATTTATGTTATGATATGATATTGTTATTATCGATAACTAATAATTATGGTGGGTAATTCAAAGAGCAGTATTCCTAAGTACGAAAACAAATACAAATGTTAGACGAAACAGTATTTTACAATAAATGTTCGAAATGTCCCCCTCCCGCTTCAATACATATTCGACAACGCCTTACAAAGTTTTGTTGCAAACGTCGAAAAGCACCTGCATTTGCTCTGATTCATATTTCGGCCTGCCGTAATTGTTCTCGCAGCTTTACTTCAGTGTCGGTTTCGCGCGCATACACCATCTCTTTGTAATATCCCCAAAGGAAAAAAATCAATTGGGTTGAAATCTGGTGAACGTGCAGGCCAAGGAACCGCCACGCCCAATCCTTCGTCCTGGGAATGTTTGATTATGGTGCTGTCGTACCTCTCTGGCATAACGGCAAGGAGCACCATCATTTTGAAAAACATGTTCTGTCGTATGACTAAGTTGACATCTTCCAATAAGTCATGTAAGTTATTTTATAGAAAGGCTAAATATTGGGCTCCGTTTAACCTAATAGGCAATTCGAAAGGTCGTATAAGTTCCCCGTTGACAATTCCCGACCACAAATTGATACTGTAGCATGTTTGAAAATTAGCTGACCTTACCATGTTTGGGTTTTTTTTCAACGGCCCAACTGTGAGAATTGTGTATATTAAAGACTCCGGTTCTGTCAAATCGCGATTCGTCTGTCCACAGGATGGTATTGAAAAAATCAAGATCCAGCGCAGTTTTGTGCAACATTGTTTTACAGAAATTCACTCGTCTTGCATAATCTGCAGGTTGTAGTTGCTGCAAGCGTTGCATATGAAATGCATGGTATCCTTCTGAAATAACAAAAAAATAAAAATTGTAATGCAAGGCCTCGCTGAGATACAGGGTTTTTCAGTTTCAAGAAATAATGGTTTATGCTCGTCAGATGTAATATTAAAATTAATCGATCGCTTACCATTCATCTGGCATGCAACACCCATTTATATAATGGCGTAAATAGGAATCTACATACAACATCCAAGTAACCCACCTAACTTCAGTATCCTTATAACTGAGGTTCGGGGAACTCCAGTCTTTCTGGTGATTGCTCTGGTGCTAGTACTGAGATTGCTTTCCACCTGTTCCAAGACTTCATCCCGAACATCTCGATCTTCTCTGGCTTCTCCTTCCTCAGTTTTCCTACGGCCAGGAACTCGTCCGGCCATCAGCGTATTGTGTGTATTAATGAACACTATACCTATTATTCACCAGATTTCTATACAATTGATTTTTTCCTTTGGGGATATTACAAAGAGATGGTGTATGCGCGCGAAACCGACACTGAAGCAGAGCTGCGAGAACAATTACGGCAGGCCGAAATACGAATCAGAGCAAATGCAGGTGCTTTTCGACGTTTGCAACAAAACTTTGTAAGGCGTTGTCGACTATCTATTGAAGCGTGAGGGGGACATTTCGAACATTTATTGTAAAATACTGTTTCGTCTAACATTTGTATGTGTTTTCATACTTAAGAATACTGCTCCTTGAATTACCCACCATAATTACTAGTTATCGATAATAACGGTATCATATCACAACATAAATTATACGTTTTCTCATTCTTTCCTCAATCTACGTACATTTGGTAATGCTTATTTTGGTAACTGAACAATTTCCTTGCTTCATAATCTTGTGGATGGCACGTGTACCAATAATACCACCTCGGGACAGTTTCACCTTTGTACATTTGAAGGCTGATTTAGGTTACACCATGCCTATTAAGCACAATTTTTGTTTTATGATCTAGGAAGCTTAGGGTTCCGCAAAGTTTTTCCACTTCCTTCAAGGTCATGGAACGTTGTTTTTAATTTTTTTTTTTGATGTTCAAACTTGCACTCTGTCTCACTCTACCCTACATTATTCAGTTTGGATTGAAATTTGTAAGCCTTCCCTTATTGGTAGGACGCTGGGTATTTTCTATGTGACAGTATACATTATGCGGAGTATGCTACGACAAAAACATTCACAAAATTTTCCATATTTTGCAACTTACATCAGTTTGACGGTGGTTCCATCGAAAATTCACAAAATATGCAAAACTACTCATAACTCGAAAACTACACAAAAAACCATTACACACATGGGGTATTTCCTTGTAACCCTAGATGTCAGGAATCTAAAAAAATTTTTTGGACGTAACCGTTTGGACCACTCTGTATATCAAAATGAAGATACTTTCACAAGACGATTCTGATCATTATCAAAATTAATAATATCCTTCGTTAGTCAAATGATGCATTTCTTATTCGTTACGATTAGAGGATTGGCGTTTATTTTTCAAAATTAATTTTCCGCAGGAGTATATTGAGATAGCAAGCAGGAACAATTATTTATAAAGAGTTTACTCCTTTTGCTAGTAAATGGAGCAATAATCTAAAAAATCTATTTTGGCGCTTGGTCAAATGATGCATAACACTATCCAGTTAGCATGCCAAAGTTGTTTTTTTTTTGTAGTTGTTTCATTTAATGGTACCATATATTGATATCAATGAGTTTACGCGAAGATTTTGAATCCATTCATTTCAATTAAATTGCCTTCCATTCCAGAAAAGCGTAGATAGATTTTTTTCTTTTCTTTTTTTTTTTTTTACAGGAGTCTACTGATATCGAATTTAATTATTAACGAAATCATTAAAAAAAAAAAAATCAAAGCATAACATTTAATTTACCGTAGGCTTTTAAATAACATAATTTGGATTCATGCCAAAAATCATGTGGCCTTGTGGTCTTTGTTTTATAAGATTTCTTAAAACATTACTATCATTTTATATTATAAAGGCGATATTCTGAGTGTCATAAAACTACGTTTTTCCAATTCTGTGACCAAACTATAAGAGATAGATTGGTCATGTAACTGGATAAGATGTAGATCTTTTTAGACAAACAAAATGCTACAAATATTTTTCGAAAACACTTTTTGGTTTCCAAGATGGCGCCTTTTAAAGGGTCAAATTTTGACTTTTTCTCAATTTAAACGGAAAGTATAAAAGATGAAAGAGAACATTATATTGAGAAAATGTTGGTATTTGAAAGTTCTATCGAACCATGTATCACGTATTCACAAACGCTTCAGCGTTTGCAAGATACATGCAAAAATGTAAATTTTCGGTGTGTGACGCCGACCCGCAATACATCCAAGTTATTCGGAGAAGCCACAACGGGCTGGGAAGTTGTACATTCTCCGACGATCGCAACTTTAATTTGCTAAATAAATAAAGTTTGTTTTTTAATGCTGTAGATGCAAGGGTTCCGGAGCGAAGCGACGGTATCCGACTATTATTATTATATATTATAAAAACGTACGGTATGTTATAAAAAAGGTTATTCTGTCTGTCATAATCTGAAAGATAAATGTTAAATTACAAATTACTAAAATGTTTCTAAAATAGAGAATCTATTCATAAAAATTGAAAATATATTAAACAACTGTCCAACTATACTGATTGGCGACGTAAATATAGATATTTTCAAAATGAATAAAAACAATGCAATACAGTAATACGTAAAACTTATGTGCAATAATGGTTTCAAAAATCGTCTTTACGAACAACAAGAATCAACTGTTCAATTCATGGAAATATGAAAACAAATATAGACCATAATGAAATACAAAAATTCTTCTTTAGTATATAAATATAAATAACTCATCTTAAATCCTTCTTCCACTTACAAAACATCTTTAATCCTCTATATTTCGATTCCTTTAGCAGAAATAATCTTCATGGAAAACTACAGAAAATGTAGAGAAAAACCTAACATTTTCTCTAACATTTAAAAACAGAAATCTAAGCTTAAACAATCATGTAGTCATACGTGGTACAAACTTTCTTGAATAACAAAATAAATTCATACAACATATAACAATCACAAACTTTCTTTCCTGAATAACAAAAAAATTTATACAACAATCACAAATTCTTAAACAAATAACATTCACTAATTGTTATAGAAACAATTTATGTCAATTTCAATTTTTGCTTCAAAATTTTATTATTTTTTATAATTTTTTCAAAACAACTGAATGAAATGGGATTCATTTTAAGTTCTTTAATTTTGTTAAAACAATTTGTCAGATTAATAAAGCCTGATTCCAACATGAATCTTTCTGATTCATCTTGGGATACGTATATAATGTCAATAATTGGACCCGGATTATGTGCCAAATTTATTGT
>JAFIDM010035300.1:0-52056 GCA_023159025.1 Thereuonema tuberculata | reverse complement strand
CAACGCATCCTTTTTACTTTTCAAATCGTTGTTGGGCGATACATCTTATAGAGCAACGTTAAGAATAATTTCCCTAGCTTGACTGTTGATAACTCTTCCTCGTCGAAATGTTGACTGTGAACCCGCCACCGCCATTTCGTCTTCCATTTGAATATTAACGAAAAGCCAGGAAAGGTCAATCTATAAGCTGCGTTGCATTCTGGGAGGTTCATCTTTGAGCGCACGGATAATAAAATTATGTTCTCTGAAATAGCAAGAAATGAGTGATGTGATCGAGTTCCTGGAACTGTTTTGACATTTCTATAACGCTCCTCCAGCAGTATTTCCTAAGATTTAATTTCAAGTGAAGAAATAAAAAAAATGAATGCCCTTTATATTTGCCTGTGCCCATTTGAACAAATCATTAGGCGTAATGATTGGGCTCAATGTTGAGGATGCTTGAAGACTCTCAGCAGCGAGGCGTTTTGTTGTTTCTTCGATACAATCATACGGACTTTTACGATGAGATGTACAAAAAAAAAGCGATACAAAATCATTTCATTATCACCATGTTTTTTATTGTTACCAGTCCAAACTCACATTGGAGAGGTGGCAGTTTAATGTTAATATCTCTTGACCCAGTAATTCTTTAACTTTTATAATGGTTTCATATGAACTTATTTTTTTTTTTTTTTATTGGTTCTTGTTCGTGTTTTTGATGCTGCATTAAATAAATGGCTGAAGTCACATTTATTGAAACTTATAAAAAATGACTTGTATTCCCAAAGTAGTCTGTATTACTCTTTAATTTTACCTCATAGGTTTTTTTTTTTGTTTTTTTATTGCTGCCGCCTTTTTGTTCAGATTGCAAAGTTTGAAGTCAGTAAATATAATTAGAAAATATATTGGAATCCTTGATGTTCCTTGGAGTTATCTGACTGCCAAATATGCTTATGTGCTGTCCCATAAAGATATTGCTCTTCCTCAGGTACAAATTATCTTCATTATATTAGTTATTGCTTTCTAGTTTTAGTGGCACTACATAAATTATTACATCAACTTTGGTTAGTAAATATAATAAATTAATAAGTAAAGTTATGCTATCCAATTATTAAAAATAACACATTAAGCTTACATAAAATTATTTTTATTACTTAACAACTCCAACTTGCGATATTTCGATTTGCTTATCGGACATTCTTCTTGAAGCTTTTTACAAAGGAAAAAGAAACCATCTTTTTTCTTCCTAAATTAAAAAAATTTAAAATAACATTCATGAATTCGAAACTAAACAATAATAAAAACGTGATATAGAATTCATGGATGTTATTTTAAATTTTTTTAATTTGGGAAGAAGAAATATGGTTTCTTTTCCCTTTGTAAAAAGCTTGAAGACTATCTGATAAGGAATTCCAAATATCGTAAGTTGGAGTTGTTAAGTAATAAAGAGAATTTTATGCTATCCAATTGTTTTTGTTAATGCAATTAGAATTACGAAAAACAATTTTCATTTTTTATTCCAGCGTGCCATGTACGCTCATTACAGCCAGATGGTTTGGTTTTGATGGTTGTATATTTATTGCTCTCGTTACATGATAATTAACACCTATGACCTTCTTGATCCAAGTAGCGATTACGAAGATGATCACAACGATTCCTATTGTGAAAGTGACACCGAAAAGATTGATTGATGGCGACTGAAAACTAAAATGTTCTCATTTACAAGAAATATTGATAGCGAAAGAAAGTCAAATTAATATTCCATATCTTATCTTATACTAATGTTTAAAGCTGAAGAGTTTGTGTGTTTGAATGTGCTAATCTCAGGAACTACCAGTCCGATTTGAAAAATTCTTGTTGCGTTAGATAAGCCCGTTTATTGAGGAAGGTTATAGGCTATATAACATCACGCTGCGACAAATAGGAGTGGAGTAGTACCGGTAAGCCTAAAAGTCAACCAACGGGTGCGGCGGCGGCAACATGGCTGCACGATGAGAACCGAACATTACCGAGAAGGGCCGAATTTAACACGGGTGACAGCTCATAAATTAATATTTATAAAATTTCAAGTTTCTCCAGTTCTTCAATTGCCCAAACATTCTTAAAAAAAAAAAATGTCAGATAACGAAAAAAAAAAAAAAAATGATTCTGTTGCCATAAAAAAATGTAAATATTTATGTTACTCTGACCCCCCACCATTCCCATTTTTTCCCCCCAGTACATTCAATATGTAGTAGAGTTAGGTAAAACTTTTAAAAACGAACTCTCAGATTAATAGAATTTTAATTAAGACTGAACTGAAGAAATTAGTTTTTAGAAAGCATTTAATCAAGTATTAAATATTTCCATGGAAACTTATTCCTCTCTAAAGTGAATTTTGTAGTAATGGTTTCTCAGACAGTAGACAATTATTTGCGTTGTTTTTCAAGGGAGAATGGATTTGCAAGAGAAATCAGAAAGGGATTTTTATTATAACAAAAGATATTTTATGTAAATTGTTGTACATAGCATCAT
This sequence comes from Thereuonema tuberculata, assembly GCA_023159025.1. NCBI lineage: Eukaryota > Metazoa > Arthropoda > Chilopoda > Scutigeromorpha > Scutigeridae > Thereuonema > Thereuonema tuberculata. The sequence goes on along the minus strand of JAFIDM010035300.1, from coordinate 49,563 downwards.
TTTTGTAAATAGTTCGTAAGTTATTGCATAGTATTTTCATTCACTATGTGTACATAAGTTGGATTGCATAGGGTCAAAAATCCTGCCTCAACAATGATTGTATCTAATAATAGCGGACCGTTCAACTGACCAAATTGTGGAAAGACATTAATTGTTTCTGTATTTGCAGTTTTATTCCAACTATTTACTTTTAAGTCTTTTAATTTAAATAATGAACACAGTACTGGGCATTGTGATATTAAATGACTACTTGCGTTTTATCTAACAAAAGATGCTACAGATTTCCTAAATTTAAAATCATTCCTAGACTTCCAAACTCAAGCAATCCAAAAGTAGAATTGTAAGCAAGAATTTTGTTTTCAAGTGACAGTAATTTAACGAGTCTGACCAGATGTGAAAATGGGGATATATAAAATAGTGATCCATGATTAAAAGAGCAAAATTAAACATGATAGCTTCTTCTAGCTATTTTTCTGAAATTCTAGTTGAATAGCTGGCTACAAATAACTATATCGTGATTATAAAGTACCATGATACCTTTCCATGCTTTCAATTTGTTTTTTGTCATTGGGTTTCTGGTTTGCCATTTTGGTACATCTCGGCACCTTTATGGTGAAATTTGGAGTTTGCAACTGCTGCTGAATTGCTTTATTTTTGAATAATAATTACAGTAATCATTGAAACTAAAATCTTAAATTAAAATAATTTCAAATATATTGAGCAAATGTTTCAGGTTGTAGTTACTTGGAAATGCATTTTGATGTCAAATTTGTCTACAAGTAGTAGTTCATGCCAGGGGCGTATATAAGGGGGGAGGGGGCCGAGGCCCCCCCCCCCCCCCCCCCCCCACACAAGAAAGTGTTTCCCCCCCATGTTTTTTTTTTTTTTTTATTATTTTTTTTCCCCCCCCCCCCCCGAAAATATATTCTACATACGCCACTGGTTCATGCTATACTGGATGATTCATAAAGTACTGGTGGTTTTCACCGCCCCATATCTTTTCAACTACTTTTCATAAAAATCTGAAACTTTTTATATAAAATCGTCAAACATATAAGAGTTATATTTTCATGTTATTATCCTTATATATTATTTCTGAAAGGTATTTTTGTGTCGGTATGGAATATTTCCCTTAATACTTCATCAAAATCAATGATTGATACATCATTTTGAAGAATACGTACCCCGCTAATGACGAAAAATAAACAAATTGTTTAAATTTATTGTTTTCGTTAAAAATACTTTATTTAAAAAACCTTTTTACAAAAATGTAGACACGCGTTAACAGAAGCGACTTATCTTTCGAAAGCGAAACAACATTTCAAATAATGCTGTAGCGTCGTAAACTTCAAATATATCCTTTTTTTTTAATAGAAATGCACTTTAAAATGATATTTCATCGTTTATTTAATAAGAACAGATAAAAAAAAAACAAACAAAGATTTATATTTTAATAAAAATAAACGATTCATTATATTAAAAAACATAAAAATTTGTCAACTTCTCATTTATTATTTCTCGAAGGTGTTTTTTTTTAGAAAACAAGTTTAACGTCCGTAATCATTTATAAATGGAGAGACCAAAAACAAGATAAAAGCAGCACATGTCTAAATTAAATTGCCTTTCTGAATCAATTTATCGGAAGGAATTGGAACAGCTGTTTTGTCCTTATTGGGACTCATCAGCCCAATCCACCTTCCCCCATAAAAAGACTCAGAAAGGCAGGGATATATCTGGTGGCCACCGCCACACCTGGCAGTGACCCCCAAAAATAAAAAAGGCAAATTTTTATAAAATGGTTTTTAAAATAAAGTTTTTTAACGAAAACATTAATTTTAAACAATTTTTATCTATTGACAATCTGTTCATTTATTTATTTTCACATTACCACTGTGACTGATCAAGATACCATGTGAATTATTTGCTCGGGTCAACCTTTTTATGAAAATGTTGAAGGCACCATCTATTGACAATGTGTTTAACTAGCATGCACGATAGCTGTTGAATTTGTTTATTATTTCTCAAAGATGTTTTTTTTGTTGCAAATTATTCGCACGGGTCAACTAGTTTATACATTATTTTTGAAATTCATTTTATTTGCGTTCAAACATCCCCAATATATCGAAATTATTATCCAAAAAAATTATTCGACTATCTCCCAAAAAAAGTCATTTGTCAGAATGCATTTTCAAAAAAATATATATTTTTTTTTTTTAAATTAAACAAAGGAATTAATGACAAAAGTGTTTAGATTAAATTTTCCTAATTAGGTTTGTGTATCATTTGAATATTGGATCCAGACTTTTAGAGTTTAAACAACATCACAACAGTTATTTAAATACAGTAGAGTACCAAAAACTCGGCACTCGATAACCCGGCAGTTCGGAAAAACCCTGCGCCCTTTAAAAGGAGGCTAGTTAATTTTCATTAGAGAAAGCTAAATTTAATTAATTTTCTGAAGTCTGTCCTATCAGGAAAATTACTGTATTCATTAATTTTCATTAGTAAAGGCTCTATGCCTTCATAAAGTAATTTTCCTTCGATTTAAGGGTAAATTTAAATACAGTATTCATAAGTTACTTTTATATACAGTTCATGTATTAGGTATTTTCTTAAGTTTATTTGGACAGTTTGAGTTATAGCATTCTTTGTAAACTGTTGTATTCTCAAGCAACAAATACAAGTATTTTATGATGAAAAAATCGTTCTTATTCTGTTTTTAACACTTTTCCCGATAACCCGGCAGTTTCACAAACTCGGCCACCCTTCGATCCACATTAGGCCGAGTTTTCGGGACTCTACTGTATTCAATATATTGAGGGTGTTTGAATGCAAATAAAATGAATTTAAATAATAACAACATGAAAATATAACTCTTATATGCTTGACGATTTTGTATAAAAAGTTTCAGATTTTTATGAGCATTAGTTTAAAAGATATGGGGCGGTGAAACCACCAGTACTTTATGAATCACCCTGTATAGTTTTGAAATAAATCATTTAAGAATTAAACTGACTTCACATTTTCAATCAGAAATAATCCAAGTAATTCATACTTAAATTATAAAAATTGTTAGTATTGATTTACCACAATTAAGGCAAAGGTCCTTACAGTTATACATCCTTAGTTATATTACACTGCTCCTTTGCATGTTATTAAAGAACAAAGAACAATCTCAGATAAATAATAAGTACAATAAAATCTGAATCTCTCTGCAGCTCTGTTGCAAAAGTTGCTGAATATTAAAAGAAAAAAAAATCTGCTTTATAACTTAAAATGATTATTACAATCCTCCTCCTCAGATTCAGAATCTGAACTAGAAGACGAAGTCTCTTCATCCAACGATGAATAATGTTTCACTGCACAAGGTGGTTTTCCTTCTTCTTTCTTATTTTTCTTTGTTGCTTTCCTCTGATAGATCTTGAAATCAACCACTGAAATTGAAAGAAAAGAAAAAAATAAGCAATTATGACATTCGATGTGGAAGTAGTTTAAATTATATATTTAATTATTTATGTTCATCATCATCATATGCCCACAAATAAAAACTCTCAGATTATAAAGTAAACTCCCAATTATTCGTGGAATTGGGTGGCGTGGCAACCACGGATAAGCGAATTCCGCGGATAATCCGAAAAAGGATGAAAATCAACACACAACTGCTTTTAACATGTTTTATTTACATTAAAATGGCAATACATGCAGTTACAGTGCATACATTATAAATAATTATTTTATTTTAAATTTTATTACTACATGAAGGCTCTCCCGTAATTTAGTGTAACCTGTCAGCCTAAGCTCCGCCCACAAAGTTGTTCTTTAAATTGTTTGTCTATAATTGTCTTCACTTACTTTGTTAGCCTCTTTTATTGTTTACCTTATTCTAGATTTTTTGTTTGTTTTTTAATTCCATAATTTATTGTACAGTAAAAAAAAAATGGAAACAGGAGAGGTCCGCAGATAATCGAGAGTTTACCGTAGTTATTTTGAATGAACCATGGTACTTCCCTTCCAATCTATTTCTATTCTTGGATAAGATTTCAAAATTTGCTTAATTTTCATTACTTGTAGCCAAAAACATAAAACCACCAGCACAAATGGCTGAGCTCTGATACCGATCTTTTTTGATTTGTTTTTGCAGAGATTTACACAACAGAATGGAATGAAAACTTAACGTTTCACTTTTACGTACAATTAGGAATTCAGAACTATCAATCTAAACTGCAACAGCAGAATGTTGTGACAACTGTATATTAAAGTTTTTTATACATGAGGACTATAATATTGTCTTTATATAAATGATAGTTACATAATAATAGAAACTAGGCATGATAAACAGTACTGTTTTGATACCAATATCTATACCGTATATGCTCCAATAGAGGCCCCCGGCGTTTATTTGCAAAATTAGCCTCGGCTCCCAGCGCTTAATAGAGACCAGCTGCAGTTACAGGCCGGCCATTATTAACAAAAACCTTCAGAACACAATATTTTTACACATCAATACCGGTTAATATTACAAACAGCTACTTTATTTGAATTTCACATGCTACATAAAACTATAAAAGATAAATGGCAATGTCTTTCTGTACCTTTCACTGCTATTCGTCGTCCGAATCTGCAATAACGGGCGGCCGCCTCACCGGAAGTTTCTTTCGCGTATTCCACGCGAAAGGCAATGTCAAATGACCGTTTCGGCGGCATTTTGTAAGGCAATGTACCATAAGGTTTTACGCACGACTATAAAGATACGGACATTTACACTAGTACCAGTAGGCAAATATCAAAGACCCGGCTACTGTTAGAGACCGGCTACTATTTGGCCGTGTCCCCTCTGCAGCCCGGCGCTTATTAGAGACCGGCGACAATAAGAGCCTCGGCGTTTTTTGGAGCATATACAGTACATTAATATCTGTGACAATGGACCACTTGAGAATAGGCGGGGCTTCGTAGTGACAAAATACCACACCAGGCTACTGCTTGGCTTCTGGAATAAACAAAGCCATCTGCTTTATTTTAACCCGTGTAGATACAGAAGAAATATTGTATTAAAGAAGAATATTCCAAGCATTTTACAGAATTATTACAATTACGAACGGCACAGTACTGAACCGCTCCGTCTTCAAATATCAAAAATCGATAATTTTTTGAGCAATTCACACTAAGTTATAGGTTTGTTTATCCCACAAGATCTCGCAGCATATACGTCATATGTGATGTCGGTAGGGGCGTAAACCTCAATTGGTTCATTGAGGAAGAGCTGCGGTGACAACATAACCACTCACACGTTCAGCCATATTGGCACACGTTCGAGATGGCCTTTTGTTTAGAAATCCCATAAATAAAAACAAAATGGAGGAAACAATGTCGTTTGAAAAGAAATATTAAACGACTGCCCCTTCACAGGAAGAGGAGGAATAAGCACCAGGAAGTAAGGGGAAGTCATTTAATTATTGTTTTTTTTCAACATCGACTATAAAAATAACTGAGTAGTAAGAAGGACCCTCTGACAATTGTAAGATTTAATACTCCTTTTATCACATAGTGAATCACAGAATGCAAATAAAGTGAAAGCCTACATAAATAATAATAATAATAATAAAATATTAGTAACATACCTTCCTCTTCTGTTTCAGTCACATCAATGTGATCGTAATTGTAGCGCAACCACAATTTCTAGAAATGGAGGGAAAAAAAAACACCTTTCATTAAAATAGGAAAATAACAACGTATTGAGTGAGTGCAAAAGTTCTACCTGTTTTTGGATATGAAAATTTGCAATGGAATTGCCCTCACACATGACACTGTAATGATGCAAATCGTCTGCCAATCAAACGTGTGGATGCCTCAGATAAAAATGCATCGTGTCTCACAAAGTTAATCATCTCAAAAAAATATCAGAGGGTGTAACATGAAACACGAGAAGGAGCATATAAGACATTGTTTGTTATAAGAGTTCGATTAAAAGAGTACGGCAGCCACAGCATATCACAATGTTTGTCAAGATTATGGGGAGGATGCAATAGACGAAAGCACACGTCGTCGATGGTTTCATAAATTTAAGGAAGGAGACAGAAGCTGCCAAGATTAGGCTAGGAGTGAACGGCCATCACTCATTGGAGAGGACAATATTGACCAAGCCATAAGCAACAGCCCGAACCCAACCGTGAAAGAATTAGCAGAGACCTTCAACGTACACCGGACAACGGTCGAGAGAAGGCTGGTTAAGTTGGGTTTTACGAGAAAGTTGGATCGTTGGGTCCCACATTACCTGACTGCTAAGCAACGGGATGACCGAATCGCCACCTGTGTTTCTTTGCCTTCCCGGTGCAAAAATGACCCATGCTTGACACGAATTGTGACAGGAGATGAGAAGTGGATTATGTACCGTACCGTAAAACATAGTAGGACTGTGTGTCGCCCTTCTGATCCGCCTTCATCGACTTCGAAAGCTGAATTTCATCCCAAGAAGCTGTTATTGAGTGTGTGGTGGGATGTGCAGGGAATAAATTCACTGGGAGGTCCTGCCACTCAACCAAACCATCACTGCTGCCTTCTACTGTCTACAGTTAGACAGGCTGCATTCAAATTTGGTAGCAAAGCGGCCAGGTCTCATCAATCGTCGCAATGTTATCCTTCATCACGATAAAGCCAGGCCACATGCTGCTGTTATCACTCGCCAAAAGTTACTGGGCTTTGGTTGGGAGATTTTACCCCACCCTCCCTATTCTCCTGACTTGGCACCAACTGACTATCACCTATTTCGTGCGTTGAACAATTGCTTCAGTCAGAAAATCTTTGATGATCTTGATGCTGTGAAAACTGCCATCCAAGACTTTTTTGACTCGAAACTGCCGGAATTTTACCGCTGTGGGATTCATCTCCTACCAGAAAGATGGCAAGTGATCCTAGATAGCAATGGGGATTAATCACAATAATAGATACTGTTCATTTTGCGTTTATTTGCTCTTCTTTATGGGTAATAAAAACGGATAGAACTTTTGCACTCACCCAATAGTTAATCAAGCTCTTATTAGCTAATACTTGATCAATAAATTAGGACGTACATTATCATACTTTCAGATACTAAAAGGAAATTTCTTTTATGCAGAATGATTTATACAGCTGATGTAACAGTATTGTTTAACCTTTTTCATAGTCATCCTTTAGATGAGATCAAGCCTTGCAACACCATCTGGTGGCAGTTTCATTCAACTTCAGCAAATGAAGCCTTCATCTTTTTTTTTACATAATGGACTGTAGTTAATCATAAGATTCTTCATAAAAGAAATTTATTTGTTTCAATTAAAATTAAATTACAGTACAATAATTCAAATCTTGGTAGTTCAAAATTTTATGTCATCTGAATCTCCACAAGTCCATTTAATTCGTATAAATCTAGTCCCAATGTATTAACAGGATTCTACTGTATTTCAAATCTTAAAAGCTTGAACCAACCACAGAGATGAACTATAAATCAACCATTTACAAGCATCACTCTGAAAACATACACACACTTTATAAAGACTGATATATAGGAAACAAACATCAAAATAAGAATTACGGTAAAAATAAAGTATATACAAGATATGGTAACCCTTGGGAAATGAAAAAAAAAAAAAAAATAGACCAATCCAGATTAGAATATTGTTTCTAACCAAACGTTAAACAGTTGTTAACTGCCATGCTGACAAAGCTACTGAAAAAAACAAAAAAAAAACAAAAACAATCCACATGTAAACCAAATATGGAGACGTAGCTATGCTTGCTTTTCCTGTGGCAATGAGGTATGTTATGTTATGTAGTGAATGTGGGTGGCAGAGAAGCCAAGCACTGCGACCAGAGATCTATTGTACTATGCCACGGGAATAAGGACAGACGGAGAGAAAGACTGGTGGGAGAAGTGCAGGGGAAACGGGAGAACCCCTAGAAAACCTGCCCAGCGCAGGTCGTCCACCATCACGAAACCCACATGAGAACCGAACCCGGTACACAGAGGTGAGAGCCCGATTTCACAGCGCCAACGCCAACTGCGCGGCCTGGCAATGAGGTAAAGCAAAGTAGTACCAAACAATCAGGGGAAGGTTCTTCATATATTGTAGCAACATTAAAACTATGTAATATAATAAATCCTGTGTGGCAGATGCATGTGAGAAATGGTTCATTATAGGACTAAATGTCATACAAATCACTGGAGAACTACAGCTGACAGTGGTTTCAAAAAAAAAAAAAAAAGTGTTGAAAGCTAAAGTAACTGCACATGGGAACTGCCAAACATTGCTACAAAATGTCTCCCTGGCAAATACAACTGATACCTTACTTTCAGCAAAGTCAAATATCAGAATCCTTTGGTCTCTAGACTCCAAGAACTACATTAAGGCCTTTGGGCATCTACATGGACAAAAAGATTTGCCTCTTGCACAGAAGAGTAAATCATAGCTGTGAAAGTAGTTTTTGAATCACAGTAGGAACTGATAAGAACTTGCAAGGTACATTCATCTTGCTGCTGAATTGTTGTTATGGATTTATTAATGTGCTATTGTAATTCCTGAGACATAAAAGAAACTAGATGGAGATAAGCTCTACACAGTTCTAGTTATTAGCTGTGAAAGTTTATGGCCCTTAAACAACAAATTTTATCAAGATTGAATGAAAATTGTCATTAATTTTGAGATCTCTTTAGAATTTTTATGTACACAGAAGGTTATTGAGTCATTTGAGGTGTATAAATGGACAGCCAGACAAAACTGATGACAGATGATCTTTGCATTCATAAAATCCAAGTTCTAATATGTGATGCCAATAACAAAGACTATAGATGTCATGTTAAAGTTAAACAGGGCAATGCATTATCTCTCAATTTCTAACACATGTATAAAGAAATCGCCATGGCTTCTTCCAATTCAAAAATCAAAAGGAAATAGGACAACAAACCAAATAAAGCTGAGAGACAACATTAGGTAAATAAAATATTTGACTAAAGAGGAATGTCAATCAACAATCTAACTACATAAAAAGAAAAGACCTGACTCACTCACTCCTTCACATACTCATTCATTCAGTGACAGATCAACGTCCAGCCCAAACTGTTGGACCTAGAAAGCTGAAATTTTGCACAGAGTTTCCCTTTATGGTGTAGACAAGGAATAAGGCCAGATTTTGCGAAATTCCCATGGGTTCGGGAATAGCGAGGGTTTATTGTCAATTTAAAGGTTTCTTATTTCCGTAACTATAATTAGTTGAGACTTCAGGGTGACGATTCCAAGAAGTCATTTGAGGGGTCAGTGTGATAGTTTTCCATTTTACTACTTAGACGATGGCGTGACATCGCTGCTAAAAAGCGTTGCTCTACTGTAAAGCAGAAGACCTTGGACAGTTTTTTTAAAGTTGTAAATGCTTATAAACAGTCTTTTCATGTAACCAGGTAACATTTTTAATGTATCTGTAACTTTAATATCTATTATAAATTAAATTTGTCTCGTTTTAGTTGAAAATTCCAGGTTTTTTTTTTCTTTTTTCCGTGTAATCTGAGTTTTTTGTAATACGAGGTACCTCGGATTATCGCGACTCTACTGTAATTATAATAATCACTAAAACCCTTTTTCAGGATTTTTCGAAATTCCCACGGGATAGGATAAAATCCCTTGCTTTAAGTTATAAAGCAAAAAATTTGCTTCCATTACTATTGTTAGGTTTTAGGAGTTGTTATCGTGACAATGAGAACTACACAAATATTGTTATGCAACACTTAAGAGCTAAACTATTGTTCTGCACAATAGCGCTACATATGCACCTTGTGGTGACAATGGGAACTATACAAATAGTGTTGTGCAACAATTGGAACTAAAAATATTGTTGTGCATAATAGTGACGGGATTTTCGGGTTAGATATAGATTTGTAATGATCAGATGATTTTTTACGAACTAAGAGAGGTTTGAAGTGACATTACAAAATTCGAATTAGGGGTGTACACTGGGAGGACGGTGAGTGAATGGGCAAACATGGTTCAAAGATACTTCTACGAGGGGTTTCCGGGATCGATATAGATTTGTAATGAGATCAGACCTTTTGAGTAGTTGTTGTTTTTTGTTATTTTTGTACCAATTGGGAAAGTTCCAAGTGATCTCGCAAATTTCAATTTCTTTCTCATCCACATTAGAACATTTGTTTCTTGTAACCCGAGCGAAGAACGGGTCTTTGGCTAGTCAAATATAAATGGAATCGAAACCAATAAAAATGCTGTTAATCGCTGTACAGATCAAATAAAATAATTCCATTGCTGAATAAATACATTTCACAAAAAGAGTACAAATTTAAGATGTCACTAAAATAATGCTAAATGAATTAATACAATTCCTTTTGTAAATTGTTAATGGTAGACATAAGATTCATAAAATAACAGTAATAATTGATTAATTTGGGAGGGGGGGGGGGACTTAAAATCTATACTTAATCCCTTTTAACTAAGGTTTCTGTTTTGGCTGAAAGGAATATTAGTAAATATCAATGGTACATCATAAAGAAACATAGTTTGTAAAACACAGCACTACTAATAGATACAATGACTTATAAAAATATCTTACCTTATTCTTTGTCTTCAAGAGTCTTCTCCAATGACCTTTTACAGTTTTCTGAAGATGAATTACAATGTTCTGATCATTATTTATGATGGAACTACTTTTACATTCAATCGTTCCATACAAATCAAGATCATTGCTGTAATACTTCATACCTTGCAGAGTGCTATTTATGAGAAAAAGGATATATTAGTTCAACCATTTTTTTTAAGTACAATAAAATACAATCTTGTTAATTTATTACTACAGTAAACTCCCGATTATCCGCTGAATTGGGTGGCGCCGCAACCACGGATAAGCGAATTCCGTGGATAATCCAAAATAGGATGAAAATCAACACAAAAATGCTTTAAGCATGTTTTATTTACATAAAAATGCCAATACATACAGTTACAGTACATATATTATAAATAATTATTTTATTTTTAAATTTTATTATTACGGGAAGGCTCTCCTGTAATATAGTGTAACTTGCCGGCCTAAGCTAGGCTCACAAGGTCGTTCTTTAAATTGTTTGTCTATAATTGTCTTCACTTACTTTGTTAGCCTCTTTTATTGTTTACCTTATTCTAGATTTAATTTTTTTTTAATTCCGTAATTTATTGTACAGCAAAAAAAAAAGGAAACAGGAGAGGTCTGCGGATAAACGGTAGTTTAATGTAATTTATTTACAGGAACAATTTTAAATTTTTAAGCAACTTGAGAACTTTATCTCTCTGACAAATATGGATTAATGGGATTTTTCATACAAACAATTTGCAGTCAATTTAATCATTCAATCATAATCAATCAATCGATAAATATTTTTTTTTGACAACAAATAATACTCTTACAGGATATTCTTGTTCCTCCATTTCCACAACCTACACAGTAGACTCCAAATTTTCAAAGATAAGCTTTTTTACCATCAGTCTCCCCAAGCAGAAACATTATCTCCACAGATCCTCTATTATCAAAAATTTAAAAACTCCATTCTTTCTTTAATCACTTGTAATGTTAAAAATATATAAAATTCAAATAGATTAGATTGGAATGGGGTGAATGTGGGCGGCAGGAAGCCAAACACCGCGACCAGTAGATCTATTATTCAGAAATGAGTATAGATTGAGAGAAAGACTGAGAAAGTATGGTGGGAGGCTTGCAGGGGAAACGGGAGAACCCCGAGAAAACCTGCCCAGCGCGGATCGTCCACCATCACAAAACCCACATGAGAAACAAACTCGAGTAAAATTCAAATAAATGAAAGAATTAAAAGTTGTTTCAGAAAATAAAAACACCAACAAGTGTTTCTTTTCCTCAAGGTTTTGAAGATCTCTTAAGTCAAAATTAAAAAAAAAAAATCTCTTTGTACTCAGTGTGATGTATTTTGTAGACATAATATCTACAGAAACACTCAATTAAGCTCAGAATTTTCACTAATCTCTGTAATCCTACAATGGGGAGACTATCACAGATAGACTGGTTATTCATTTGAAAAAATACTGAAATTAAGAATATAAAATCATAATGAAAATGGGGGAAATATCGTGTTATAGTGTTGAAAGTTCAGAGTGCGTCCTGCACTACCTCAGCTTAGTTTTTTTCTTTTAGTCTAGGACAGCAGTCGGCAACCTTTTGTTGTAAGAGGGCCAAATATTTTACGTAAAGTTAGTGCGGGCCAAAAAAAAAAAACAAAAAACAAATTACTCTATTTTTGAATTATTGTATCATTTATTCCAATGAAAGACAGAGACAAGATGTATCATGCATGTGAGCAAACCTTATTTTCTATATGTGCGTTGCAGCGAGAATCTTGTGGGTCGTTCCAAGACGCCTCGTGGGCCGCGGGTTGCTGACCGGTGGTCTAGGAGATAAAAATTTAATCTCAAAGAAAGAGAGAGTAAACTTACCTAAAATGTAAGTGTTGAGGTTTCAAGTCATAATTATATTCTTTTACATCAGCAAGAAGAATTTTCAAAACCACTTCAGCCTCAGTCTGATGCCAATAAATTTGTGCAGCAACACTGAAAATCAATGGCAATTTAATTTAGAAGAGACACAAGATAAAAAACAACCTAATATAATTTTTAAAAATAATTTGTAAATTTATAAAAAGTCTCACAAATATGAATTGCCATAATGAAACTTAGAAAAGGAATTAGGGAGAGAAAGTAGCTGATAACCAATAAGAGAAAGACTACAAAGTTTAAGATCAACTGAGTTATTTACTACAATTATAAGTTTTTATTTATTTTATAGTAATGAATTTATATATTAACTTAATTGTTGTGAGTAAATATATTTTTTATTTTGAGATTAAATAAACAGAGCAAAAAGTTCTGATGAAAATAAATTATAAACCTGATTATCCAAATATGTGATAACATTGGTCAGAAAAGAACAAGAAATAATGAATAAGACACAGTGAAAATGTCACCAAAAATAAAACATCTTTTTCATTAACAAAACATTAACGATATCTGTTTGAAAAAAAAAAAAAAAAAAAAGTGTGTGTGTGTGTGTGTATATATACAGGGTGGGCAAAATAAAAGAGGCCCCGGAAAAAAAAAAAGGACAGAGTCCACTATCGCAAGGGAGGTTGGGTTGGTTGAAACTATTCTTCTCACAAGGGAGACAGCGTCAGTCGGATCCAACAGAAAAAGATAGGGGGGAAATTGGACAGTTCCACAGGTAACAATGTATCAATTATTGACAATAGGACTGACCCTTGTTAATGAACAGAAAATGCTGGAAACCATAATTGCGATGTACCAATCGGTTGCTGTCACATTCACATCACAGAAGATGTTGAAAATGGCCACCGTTGACGTCAATGCAGCGCTGTGCTCGATTTATCAAACTGTGAGACACGCTTAGCAGCTCTGCCTGAGGGATAGCAGCAATAGCGTTTTCAATGTTCTGCTATAGCGCTTCCAGTGTGTGAGGATTATTGGAGTACACCTGACCCTTCAATTTGCCCCACAGGTAAAAATCACAGGGAGAGAGTTCGGGCGATCGAGATGGCCAGTTGATTGCACTGCCTCAGCAACCGATTGGTGCATCGCAATTATGGTTTCCAGCATTTTCTGTTCATTAACAAGGGTCAGTCCTATTGTCAATAATTGATACATTGTTACCTGTGGAACTGTCCAATTTCCCCCCTATCTTTTTCTGTTGGATCCGACCGACGCTGTCTTCCTTGTGAGAAGAATAGGTTCAACCAACCCAATCTCCCTTGCGATAGTGGACTCTGTCCTTTTTTTTTTCCGGGGCCTCTTTTATTTTGCCCACCCTGTATATATAGAGGGTGTTGCAAAATCCGTGTTTAATATTCAAACCACGTGTAGGGCATGGCTACGGATCAATATATTCCTAATGAACCCATGTCTGCAAATGCCCCATTAAGGCGCTAGGTGGTCCTAAAGTGAGCCTTTCGTAGAGATCATATTCTTTGCTACACCATAAGAAATGTTTTGCAGGGGAGCTATTTTTGTTTGTTTCAATTGTTTCAACAAAAATAGCTCGCCTGCAAAACATTTCTTATGGTGTAGCAAAGAATATGATCTCCACAAAAGGCTCACTTTAGGACCACCTAGCGCCTTAATGGAGCATTTCCGGACATGGATTCCTTATGAATATATTGATCCTTAACCATGCCCTACACGTGGTTTGAATATTACACACGGATTTTGCAACACCCACAATCACATACCTATGCATATTTATATTCATTTATCAACAACTGTTTATTCTACTCAATTTGAAAAGAAAATGCACATACCTATCACTCTTACAAGGTTTTTTGAAATAATCCTCATGAGTTGAGGAGGAGGAAGTTAGTTCATAAGGCAGTTTTGTGGTAGCTTCAGTAGTCCCATGGCATTTATCATCTTTATCTGAGAAGGCACCATTTTCAGAAATTCCATCTGGTAGAGCACTTCTACAATCATCTAAACAGTCATAAGCTATTTGTGGTACTTCATTTCTACAATCATCTAAACAGTCATAAGCTATTTGTGGTACTTCATTTCGACGCAATACATCTGCCTGGCAACTATTTTTGTCTGCACAATCTCGACCAGATGTGGTATTAGCAGCTGAAATTGGTAGAGCTAATGCATTCACTTCATCTTCAGGGAGGTCTTCAAAATCCTATAAATAACAAATACATTAGGAAATTGATTGTTAATTATCAATATTTTTTTCTAATGAAACTTTAAATTGCTGGTATCTATCAATATTTATCATGTAAAAAAAAAACATGATTTTTATCTCACAATGGATGAATGTCTAAGAACAATTTTTTTTTTAAATAATTTTTCAGAAATATATTAAACTGAGATCAAATTCAAAGTTTTTAATGACAATTAATTCGGGTTGACTTTATAGATGGTAGATCAAATTGTACCGCACGATACAAAATATCTGAGTTTTTAATAATACCTAAGTACTTGTGCCGTTAAATAAAAGCTGATCTTTACTTTGCTTGTCTCATAAAAATTGCTCCAATTTAGGACCATGAAATCTAGCGACTGAGTGATGGATGAAGGTCAGAGGTAAGAAATGGAAATTTTCTTTTTATTTTTAATATCATTAATTACCAAGTGGTGAGTCAATTAGCAACAGGTGAAGACTATGATAGAGTTTGTGCGAATTCAAAGACATCAGATTTATGATTTAAGCATTGAACATTAGAAAATTTAAGAACTATTTTTATACTTATGCTTGCACTTGCAATAAACGCTAAACATTTATTGTTCGGACAATAAGTTTTTGTTCTGATTTTATTATAACTTTATAATATTTTATTATGTTATTCATTTATATCAATATTTTACTTCAAAAATTAGAGCATATGGGTATTAGAGGCCCACCTCTTGCATGGATCTCTTCATATCTATCACAAAGACAATATCAGCTGAACATAAACGGATATTCCTCTTCAGTACATAACACGTCGACAGGTTTACCACAAGGGTCTATCCTTTCCCCCCTTCTCTTTAATTTATTTATAAACGATCTCATTCTCACATCACCTGCTTCCAAATGTATCTTCTATGCCGATGACGGAACCCTCCTATTTGCTCATCCTAATGTGGAAAAACTCAAGCACGAGGTCCAGTGCTCACTTTTCTATCTTGAATCTTGGCTATCCTCAAATGACCTTACTTTAAATACAACCAAAACGGTTTATATGTTTTTCTATCAAAGAAATAAAATACTCAACACTGGCAATTTCTCTATCATTTACAACAACTCCTTATTACAAGAAGTTCATTCCTTCAGATATTTAGGTGTTACTCTTTCACACGATCTATCATGGAATCTCCATGCACAACAAAACGCTCATAAAGTCTCAAAAAATTTAGGCATCATTAGAAAACTTTATTTTCTTCCTCGGCAAATACTTCTGAGTCTATATTGGTCGCTAATTCATACAAACTTGTGCTACGATGTAATCATCTGGGGTACCACTGCCAAATTTAAAAAAAAAATGATACTTAAAGTCCAAAAGCATTTCCTAAGATTCTTAGATAAAAAGCCCCGCCTCTACTCTACTCAATCCCTCTGGACAAAGTATAACGTAATTCCTTTCGAACATATATATAAGCTTCAATTGGCTCTTTTCACCTACAAAACAATTAACAAAAAACTATGCCCTTCAATTACTTTCAATATTAAACCCAATTCCAATTCTTATAAAACTAGATACAATCCTGTTCTTCTACTAACAAAAACAAGATCCAACTATCAAAGAAGAGCAGTCAGTTATTCAGCTCCTCTAAATTGGAAAAAAATTCCAAATGAAATTCGTGATTGCACTTCTCTGACAAAATTTAAAAGAAAACTTATCTACTCAATTCAATCCTAATAAATCCTCATAAATATATAATTCCTTTCTTTAAATGAACCCAATAATTGATTGTAATCGCCCCTCTCCTCTCTTTCTTCTCACTCTCTTCTTTTTTATTTCCTCCTTCTTCTATCTAGGTAAATGCCACCAGTCTAATTTTATATTATATAATTTTCTCAGCATATATTATAGTCTCTTCAATGTGATGAACTGAATTTTTTTTTTTCGCCCCCTTAATGTACATTGTAAAATATTTGTAAAAGAAAGAGAAAAATAATCCAGTTTCTTCAATCTTTTATTTTTTTCCCTGTAATGTTTTTGTTTTATTTTCATATGTAATTTGCCTCGATGCTGACACCCTTTTGTCTTCTCGACGGGATCACCCTTAAGACAACTGGGATGTCAAAACTGTAATCAATACACACTTGTAAATATTTTTTATTGGCAATAAAATTATTATTATTATTATTATTTGCAAATTTTAATTTACAATGACTTAAGAAAAACATAGGTCTCGTTGAAAACCAAATGGTAAGTGGTCAATTGATTGTGATCTGGAAGAGCAAGGTTCAATCTCCAGCAGTAGTCAGCATGTTTCATTAATTCTGTATTCTCTAGGTGGATCCTAGGGTTTGGCCAACCCTTTCTAAAATGGGGACGGAGTTTGTTTCCTGGAAAATATACAGGGTGATTCATAAAATAAAGGGAAAGTACCTCATTTGCAATTTCTCCCCATTCATCATTTTGCATATTGTCTGCAAGGATTTCCTCAAAACAGTTCCAGAAACTGATGTGTATTTCAATGGTTTTATCATTTTCATTGGTGTTTCTGTTTCCTTCAGAGTTAACTGTTGTTTTTTTGATGTACCTGGTACTGCCAGTCAATACTCCATTTAACTTAGCCTATTCTAATCTCGCTTCCCTTTCCCTGCTCTTCCCGGTTGTGAAGGGTGCTAACTAGACCATTTTTTTTTCATAGGAGCAGTAAAAAGGTTAAAATGGGGACTCCATCATCCAACTCAGAATCGCACATTCGATCCGGAATTCCATGCCCTATTTTACTTTTTTTTACACTGAATTTGACTTAGAAAAATATTTCGATATTCGTTTTTTGTAGGCCTATTTTTCCAGTACTTTATGAATCACCCTGTAGATGGGTGGTCATTGGGCTAGAAAGGTTTTACTTCCTGCTACAAGAAGGGTCTGTTGTTATTTCTTCACTGTTTGACTCAGAAAACAATGACAACTCAATTAATGCTAACACGTGAATCAATCACTCAAGTAATTTTTTCTAAACTTCAAACACTTTCAAGACCTTTGGTCGAATGAAATGAAAAAAGTATTTTCAAAGTTTCTAAACACCAACACAAACTCTACAAAAGAAAAAAAAAAGAATCCCAAAGCAGTTCTGTTCTTAAATAGATTTTGAATCCTCTATATCAAAGTATGTTTGGAAATAAATCCAGTAGAAGAGAATTAAAAAGAAGAAATTCATATCACAGGATTTTAAATGTGGATATTTTTATTGAAATAAGAATGAAAAGATTTCAAGAAGGTCAATTATTTATACAACTAGCTTAAGCCCCGCGAACACCATCCGATTTTGCACCAACTTAGTTGGCCAACTTTCAGTTTTCGAGTTGCTACAGCCGACTTTGAGCACGTTTTACAGCGACTTGGCAGCGATTTTAGTTGGCCGATTCGAGTTGGTTGTGCAGGACCAACTCGGGAAACTTGGTCGGAATTACCAATCACAGAGAAGCGTTGGAACATGTCAGTCATGACGTCACGCCCATGGAAAGAAATGCCGTCCATAAACGATTATCACCGCTTCGAATCGATGACAAGCGAGTACACAATGAATATCAGAGTATTGCGAGTTTCTTTCACGCATAAATAAAGTTTATACTGAAATGCAGTAATTGTATGCAGCAGAATTTATCAGAGGTTTCAAAACCTCGATTTTTTCGGATTTTCCACAGCTGCGCGGGGGGAAACGCAATGAAACTTATGGGATTGCTGCTATCGTGGTCGTCTGTATTTGCGAGTTGGATGGTGTTCTAGCCTGACAAAATTGGATCAACTCGAAGTTGGCCAACTAAGTTGGTGCAAAATCAGATGGTGTTCACGTAGCTTAAGAAACAGACAAACAATTAGCAAACAATAAATTTGTCTCTCTTGATAATAAACACTTATAATATCCATTGCAGATTGTTAGTTTATTGCATATTGTTAATTGAATTGTAATTTTGCATTTTAGGACTGCTAAGAGCAATACAGTACAAACTTGAAAAATTCCTTTTTAGATAGAGCTATTTGTTCTTTATATCGTTTTAAAGGCATATAATTTGTTTAGACATTTTTTTTTTAAATTATAAGCAATGTACCACTAAAATTCTGGAAATGCCCATTTCTTAAAAGTTTCTATGCATTTAAGATCAACATAGTAAGCATGAACTATTTCTTTTTTTTAAGATTCCTAAATCCATTTCTTTTCACTGATGTTTTACTATATCACGATATTTTCATCCTTCATTTAAGAAATCCAATGGATTTTATTTATTTTCAATGTTGATTGTCATATCCTTCATGAAAATTTTTATACTGTTGTTTTAAACAGACAAAACCCATCTTACTGATTTAGTTGGAAAAACTATATATACAGCAATTGCAAATGCTAAAGTTAGCTGGTCAGTGCTTCTATAACAAAATTTTATAAAAATAAATTTCTGTTAATGAAATAATTACAAAGACTAAAGCTTTTAAATATAAAAGGCTTTTTTTCTAGACTTACTTTTTCATTTCGAGGCAAAACACCTGTGACTTCTTTCTTTAAAGCTAAGTTATGCTTCACCAATGCTTCGTCAACTTGTGGAAAATCTTGTACAGAGAAGTCATATAACAGAACTTCATAATTTCTCTTTCCAGGTGTACCTGAAATGTTGTCATCTGGAACCTTAAAAAGGGAGAAAAAAAAAGAAAATATTTTAAAAAAAACAAACAAACAAACTAAAAAACCATCATCAGATGTGTTTTGAAAAAGAAAAAAAAATATTCTGAATATTTCACCTTATCTATTTGACAGCTACATATTATGTGTAGTGAATAAGTATATATTTATGAGCAGTCAACTTAAAAAGAAACGCTTCAATAAAAATTCTGAAATTGAAGTTTTCTTTCAGTGAAATATAAAAGTTGTACTTTAAAACTTTAATATTCTCTTCAACAAAATAATTAAAATTAAAATATCATTCCGTTTTTATATAATCTTTGTAATGATTTTCCCAACAATGTTAAACAACAACAATACAACGATAATTGCACATAGCTTATGGCAATGTTTTAATATTAGGCAAATTTGAAACAATTAAAAACATTATGGATAACATTATGAAAAACGTGATGGATCAACGCGATGTGAGATTATGATTAGTAATTTTGCAGGAATTCAAACTTGGACGTAATGTGTCTGAAACGGTTGTCAATGTCAATAAAGAGTGGGGTATCGGCACGACGAGTGACAGAACTGTCCATAGATTGTTTTTAGTTCTGTGCCGGTGATGTTGACATCGACAATAAGCTAGGAGCCGGGCATCTGGTTGTTTGTGACATGGTACAGTTAATGCTGAAAGTGGAAGATAAAACAACATTCATCATGAACTCAGTGTGGGACTGTCCATATCACCAGTGGCAGTTTTCAGACACCTGGCAGCTGTGGGCAAGGTTAAAAAACTGAATACCTGGGTTCCACATGAACTCACCGAACAGCAGCAGATACGGCATCTGGAAACATGCACTGCCATCCAAACACGTGAGGCTAACACTATCTTTCTGCATCGGATCCATATGGTTGATGAAAAATGGGTGCTTTATGACAACGAAAAGCGAACAGCCCAGTGGCTCAGTGAAGAGGAACCACCGAAACCAAAGTCTAGAACCGACTTGCACCCACAGAAGGTTCTGATCTCTGTGTGGTGGACTGTCAAGACTGTGTTGCAAAATGAGTTTTGGCCGCTTCGGCAAACAATCCCAACTGCCATAAACTGAAGACAGTTGCACGAATGTCAGCAGAAATTATGTAACAAACAACCATCGCTCATCAATTGTTTGGGTCCCATACTCCTGCATGATGGAGCCCCACCACGTGTTTCTTGGAAGCATGGGAAAAATGAACGTCTTGGGGTACGAGGTTCTACCTCACCCTCTGTATTCACCAGACTTGGACCCTCAGATTTTCACCTGTTTCTCCATTTGGACAACTGCTTGAGAGGCAAATGGTTCACTAACCAGGATGCTGTGATTCATGCCATTAGCGATTTCTTAGACCACTGTGAGCCAGCTTCTGCGACTGTGGCATTTTTGCACTGAAAACACGTTGGGCAATAGTGTATTGATGCTCAGAGCAGATATTTTTCTGAATAAAATGTACTTCTAAAATGTTAAAATGTTACTTATGGTTTTTTATTTGTGTCAGAATTGGCCAATAATTAAGAAACAACCCAATTTAATTAAAACTGCAATTCATATTATAGATTACATATGATCAGAGGAAAGGAACAGGTAATGGGAATAAATCTCTTAAAATCTAGAAAGATAAAGAGACTCTGGATGCTAAACTTACCCATAAAAATATTTCTTTAGGAACATCATCAGCATCCCTTACAAAATCGATGAAGTAATCTTCAGCTTCAATACTCCACTTGCCTTCGTCAGTAGGGATAACACCAGCCAATGAACATAATACAGCCTGGAAAGGAAGTCTTGTCAAATGCGATTTTTCAATATAAAAAACCTCTTCCTTTGCAATATTCTCTGTGTCTCCATAATCCAGAAAGAATACTTCAACACTTTCAGTTTCAATTTTGGTTATTTTGGCTCGATTTAATCTAGAAGGAAATTAAAAATAATAATAATAAAAGAATATACAAGATAAATTAAAAGGTAGCAAAGGTTTCTGTCACTACTATTTCATGCAACCAAAAGAAAAAAAAATCATTTACTTTATCTTTGCAATAAAGAATGAAGGGATAATATTGTCCTGATCATAGGGAAAAACCTACGATCTGTAATTGTGAAATTAAGCCACAATAGCCTTCTAGAGTCTTTAGATTATTTGTGGTTTACTTATGATTTCATTTCCAAACTACTAATTTAAAGCAATGTTGACCAGCCAACTCTCTTTATATAAGACTGCAATGTTGATAACAGTGCAGTTTAATGTTAGTGATCTGAAAATCAAAACTGCACGACAACAGAGTTGAGCTACAGGTTTATGAGCAAAGAGGTGGAGCAGAAGAACTGCACAGTCGGAAGGGCTAATAAGATCAGAAGGCTTATCCATTTTATAAGATTAAGTAAGTGCAGATACACTGCTTATGTTTACTGGGCTTTTGAAAATTACTAACAATGATTCAACAATTTAACTTGACAACTATTGTTAATGTGTCTTCTTCTTCTTCTTCACCTTTTAATCCAGTTATGTGGGCGGGGGAGCCTTAAGCTCAATATTATGTAGAGGTTAATGGGTGCACCACTTCACAAAGGCATTGTAACGCTAATGCCAGTTAAAAGAAAGCAGACAGGAAGAAAGGAAGTCAAAATCCATGCTGGTACCGACATTCAAAACCAGGTTCGGACACATCAGCCTCGTTGATGACTGCCGCCTTGACCACAAGGGTTGTTAGTGTATGCCTCAAGCAAATAGCTTAATTCATGAATTATGATATGGACTGTTCAGAAGCCAATCAGATTAAGTCATTTTGTTTTAGATTGAAATTTTTTCTGTAAGTCATGCTCTAATGTTTATACTTTCGGTTGAAATGTGCCCAAATCACTCTTCCAAGTTTATAGTTATGTTATCTTTCAATAAAAAATTCATTCTTCAAATTTACAAGCGTTGTTATTTTTTGGTACATAATTTTAAAAAACCTATTTCATTTTTTGGTTTCTTGACTTAATCTGATTGGCTTCTGAACAGTC
Organism: Thereuonema tuberculata; assembly: GCA_023159025.1. Classification (NCBI taxonomy): domain Eukaryota; kingdom Metazoa; phylum Arthropoda; class Chilopoda; order Scutigeromorpha; family Scutigeridae; genus Thereuonema; species Thereuonema tuberculata. The sequence goes on along the minus strand of JAFIDM010035300.1, from coordinate 27,173 downwards.
CATATATCAGTTCTCATCATTTAGCTTTTATCTTCTTTTTTTTTTTTTTATACATTAACAGGAAAATGCAATCTTTTGTCTAAAGTTTTTGTAGTTCATTAAATAAAGATGAAATAAAATCCTGAAAATAAGAACAACCCTTGAAAAAAATTGAAAATTTGCCAAAGCAAACAGTAAATGCAGTATCCTTATTAGAAACCACAAGATGGGTGACTTTCTATAATATTACAGGAAAATGTTCACTGAAATGTACAATGGCTAAAACTAGATGCAGGCTTATGATTATCATAAAAAAATGCGACTCAATTCATTTAGCTTTCATATTTTCTAGAAAATGACACTAAATTAATTCCAAAAATCTTTGTTCTGGAAACCTATAAGCTTCTCAATGTAACATAACTGTAAAATATATGAAGAGACCGTTTTGTACAAACTGTTAGAAAACAGATTTAATCTACCTATATAAAAAGAAAAGTCCTGACTCACTCACTGACTGACTCATCAACGGCCAGCCGAAACCCTTGGACCTAGTAAGCTGAAATGTTGCACAGAGGTTCCATTTATAATGTAGACAAATAATAAAGCCAGATTTTTCGAAATTCCCACGGGATAGGGAATAGAGGATTTATATTTTCGCTTTAAAGTTGCGTTATCGATATATGGCTGTGCGGCACCAATCTGCAATACATCTGAGTTATCCGGAGAAAGCCACAATTTGCTAAATAAATAAAGTTGTTTTTCTTTCTTTATGCTATATATGCAAGGGTTCCGGAGCGAAGCGACGATACCCGGTTAGTAAGAAAATAAAATTAATAAAAAATAAATAATAATTATAAAAATAAAAATAATAAAAAAATAATAATTATTATTATTAAATCTGTTTTCTAATGTTTTGTACAAAACGTTCGCTTCATATTTATTACAATTGCAAGTTAAATTCCACATTCATAACTGTAATATAATTTAACATTTAAACAAATTTGAAACTATAAAAATTTAGCCCTTGGAAATCACTGAAAGACAAACAAAAAAACTGGCTCCTTGCTCTCCAGAACTGTCATGTCAAATTTTCTTACAATATTTTCAGAAACCTACCAAGTGCTAATACTGTCCAGCTCTCATAAGTTGACAGTTGAGTCATTGGTTTTGGATGAGTCCATTCGTTAAATAAGGTTACGGGTTAACGTACTAGGAAGAACTGGCTTCAAAACAATTGGTGCCTTTACTGTGAATTGTGTCCCTCACTAATATTGTTTATTTGTTAACGTTTAGAAATAACAAGCGCAAAACACTGTGAAGCTGAATTCCAAACAACTGGCAAAATCTGCAGTCGCCAAACTTATTTTTGCATTTGGCAGCCCTTTCCCTGTATCAAGCTTCATACCCCAATTACAAGTGGACTCATCCAATGTCATCTGCCTTCTTATCGGAACCAAACAGTAACTACAAATGTTTGGAATTACAGATTATAAGGCAGAACTTTAATGTAAATATGAAAAACTCAAATGCATTTAATTTTTGAAGAAATTTTCAAGAATTATAAGATTTAACAATTAAAATGTTTGAAAACAATGTGAAGAAGTAAATTAATATTATCTGTGAAAAAACAAAAACAAAACTATAATCTTCAATTTTACAAACTTACTGATTGTCTTCAGAAAATCTTGCAAGGCACAACATTCCTACTTGGAATTCTTCTAGTGGCGTCAGTTTGTCAATTTTATTTATAACTGCTGATAAATCATCAAGACTGGGGAAAGAAGTAAAAGATAAATAAAGTACTAAGAAAATGGGAGGAAAAAATTAAAATTTTGCACCCAAATCATATTAATATCTATCATAATCTATAATAATGTTGTAAATATTTTAAGTGTACTGAAATGTTTTAATTTCAAAAATATAGCCATACACCTGTTTAAACAAAAACACATTTATACAATGGGGAACAATTATGAAAAATAAAAATGATATTTGACCTTATATTTCCATTAATCTACTTTCAAAAGTTAACCATCCTAAAAATCTCGGCTCAATTTGAAGTATTTTTCAAGATATTGGCCTGCAAACACACCCAGAATTGTGTCATGACGTCATCAAAACGAAAACGCTCTGTGATTGGTGTGACGTAGTTTTTCCCGACCGCGAGACTCGATCAGCGTGGAGACTCGATCAGCAATAAGTACCCTCCAAAACTTAGCCGATTTCTGAGTTTTATTTAATTTTCAGACATGCCTCTGCCAGATCCCAGTTTTGTTAAGGGCAATTCAGGGAATTTACCGATGGTAGATTCCCTAATGATTGCCAGTATTTTTGCTGGAAATGAAGATTTCGTTTTTGCCGAAATATAAAGGGCATGAAAACTGAAAGGCAATCAATACTCTCTTAGCAAACAAACATAAAGACTTATTGATTTTTAAATATTGTGTTATGCTGTTTATGAAAACTTTAAACGTTTCATTTATGTAATTTTAGATATGGGAAAATTTTGTAAGGCAATTCTGCTCAAAGAACGTAAATAGTGTTCTTTGATTCTGCTATAGGCTACGTTCAGCTGCGAAGGCATCACGGGGCCAAAAAAATGTGTTTATAGGCCTCCGTGCTTCTAAATTTCATAATAATAAAACACATACGTATAATATATACAGAGTATACTGTAAATACTACATAATTTTTTTCGCCAAAAAATCTTTCATTACGTCATCAAACTTAACCGATTTCGTGGACGACGGGAAATTCTAAAGCGCGCCCGGGGCCTATGCTGACCCGCCTTGGTAAGGCGACTTACCGGCCACTGCCGTAGCTTCGTTTAACGAAGGCTACGCTACAGATGAGCCGTGCAAATTAAAAACAAAAGCAAATGTACATTTTTATACTTCAGAAGCAAATCGCTTCAACTTTAATAAACAAAATAAGAGAAATAAAAAACTTTTTTGGCTTCTTTTGAAAAAAAAAATCAGCATTAAATAAAACACGGCAAAAAAGGAAAAGAATTTAGAAGTTATTTCTAAATTATTGGTATTGGTCACATTATTATTACTACTTTCCGCACATTAATAACCTTCATAATTTAGAAGTTATTTTTAAAATAAATTTAAAAAGAAAATATAATTTTAAATCTTTTCTATATAAAACTATCTCTAATTGACCGAAAATATAAATTGTGGATTCTACGAAACAGCAACGTTCAATCTTATTTTTTGTTGCGTTTATCACTTTGAGTATTTTTAAGCTTTTTAACGTATTTAATAACAGAGAGAAAAAATACTAATAAATGTTTATTTATTTCATTTCAAAACCATACTAAAAATAATTTCATCCACATCAGAGAACAATTTAAATAATTCCGAGTAATGCTTGGCAGTCACCATTAAGTCCATCGTAAGAAATAATTTTATTATTATTTAACAGCATGCACATTTAAAAGAAACATAAGTTATTTTGTAATACATTAAAGTGATCTTGACAGACAATACAACTAGATTTTTCGGCGAGCGGTGTCTCTTTTCATACTGCATTCTTCGGCACGAAATTAACAATTTTGTCTAGCGATGTGACGCTTGTATTTTTTGCACATTGGCACAATATAATATTTATAATATCTTTTAACTTCTGTGAAAGTTTCACAGACGCTATTTGAAAGAAAGCAATTATAACGTGAGTAAGAACTCTTGCGCCTGCCTGACTAGCTTGTTGAAAGGGAAACATGACGTCACGACCACGTGACAATGCTTTTTGGAGGCGTGGCTAAAAGCCAAACTTTAAGCGTAAATTTCCCCTATTTAGAAACGACGGATTAAAATAAAATTTTAACCACATTAATATTATGTTAATTTCTCTCAGAAAATAATTTTAGCTCAATATGACAATTGTTCCCCATTAAAATTACAATACAAACACAACTAGTTTCTCCACCGAGAGGTGGAATTCTCAAGCAATGTTTGAGAATACCATCTCTCGGTGGAGAAACTAGTTGCGTTTGTATTGTAATTTTAATTGTATAAATGTGTTTTTGTTTAAACAGGTGTATGGCTATATTTTTGAAATTAAAATAATCTATAATACTTAATGATTATTATAATAAAACCCTATACACCAAGTATAAAATGTAGCCTTTATATAGGCAATCATCAATCCTTATGAATTCCACTTATCTTCTGATATTGGTAATTGATGTTTCTGTACATCATTGTATGTAAATTGTAATATTCATTAGAAAATACTTATAGTCTTACATCTTCTTTACTCATCATTCTATATTTCGTCCTGATTTAGAGGACTTCTTCAGGAAACTCAAATAAATACAAAATACAATATAAAAAGAAAGAGAAAACCTTTCTCTTCTTATGAATACAAATGATAATAACAAAGTATGATAACAAAGCAAATTGAAACAATTGTACCATATTACAAATTCTTTTTAAATAAATGCTTTACGTTTATACAATTAAATAATATGAAATAAATCATAAATTCAATTAAATAATCAGAAACAAAACATAACATTTAAATTGAACAGACATGTAGATGTTCCCATAGATATGACAATCAATTCCTCCCTTTAACGTTAAAAATTCTTTAATTTTCTTGTTTTTAATTAAAGATTTCTTAAATAAACTTAAAGATACATCGTTCACCTTCAGAGATTTGTCTTTATTCATGCAGATGCAACTATTTATTAAGCATGATTCTAATTTGTACCTTTTATCGTCTTTAACATTGAAGGACATTATAAACGATTGGGTCAGGTCAGTGACCTCTGTTTAAACAATGTTTAGCCCATTCTGATATGTTTTCTTTTCTCTTCTCATATGCCGTAGTGTGCTCTTTGACCCTCTCCCTTACTGTATGGCCTGTACTTCCTACGTATATTTCTCCACAATCTCTGCATTTTAATGCATATACAATTCCCATTCTGTCTAATTGATTATCTTCTTTTCTAATTCTTTTCTTTTTGAATAAAGTATTGTCCTTATAGTAAATAATTTTGGTATCATTACTGTTGCATACTTCTTTTACTTGTTTATTTACTTGAATCCCTTTAGCTAAACTTAGATATTTTACATATGGTCATTAGGTAGCGATCGATTTTGTCTGGAACAAAACATCACCAGTCATGATGTCATCAACTTGAACTCTGAGAAGTCAGTCCAAGATGGCGTCGTGTTGTGATCGCATAAGCGTGACCAGGAAAGGACAAACTTTGCATAGCCAAGCAAGAGGAATAGTGTGGAACGTTTTTAATTATTTCAAGAACTGTAACTGTAGAGAATGTAACAACCAGAATGTTTTCGTAATGTTTAAAAGAGTTAGTTATGCATTTTAGCAGTAGATGGCACTGCAACGTCCTGGAAACAACAATCCATAAGGAAATTACATCATAAAAATCTCTTCTTTCATGAACTCAACTGTAAGATTTGCATCTAGGAGTCAAATTTAAAACTATCCACTAATTGAAAAACATAATAAACTAATAATTCTAAAAATGTAAATGAGTTTCTTTTATTCCATTATATTAGCTTTTCGAGAGATGATTTATAGAAAGTCCTACTTCAACTTCATCCATCCAATCTGAGAAGATAAGATCCAAAACTATCCATTTCACTAGCTGATAGCAGCCAAAAGACATCAGTCGATTGCTACCAGGAGTGGATAGTTGAAAGTCATTACAAAGATTGAAGTTAGGATTTAGAAGATATCAGGCCAACTTAAGAAAGTGGACAATGCTGAATCTATGATCTGTAGTAGCAAAGAAACTTAAGACTATAGCCTGTAACATATAGAAGACAAATGGGGACCACTACCTACAGTGGCAGATTTCGGGTCCCCAGCGGACACAACACACAGAAGAAGACGAAAGAAACAACCATGCCACGACCGGGATTCGAACCTGGGTACTGGCACACTGGCCCCAACGGCAGACCGCCGTCTAGACCTCACTGTTGGACAGATGCTTCACTATCCTCTACTTCTGTTATTTTTTAAAATTAAATAATATAGATAAAAACACAATATTTAAGGATGTTCCTCTTTAAATTTAAAATAAATAAATAAATAATGAAATATTTCACATTAAATTCAAAACTTTCTTAAAAGAAAGGATTTGATTGAGAAATTTGTCAAATCTTGAATGTGTTTAATGTATAAATCAATCACATTTAGAAAATTATACACATACATGTTTCTGTGTGTGTGTGTGGGGGGGTGTCTACCTTCATTTCAGGGGATGGCGAGTATTGCTCATAAAACAGTACCTTAATTAAAAATAGCATTAATTACCTTATAAATTTCATGAACAGAATAAAATTAATGTAATTCTTACCATTTAGAAAAGGAGCATTGCTGTACATAAAATTGGGACGGATTAATTATTATGCTAACAATTACTTTCTCAAAGTCTTGAATTTTCAGGAAGGCATATCTTCCATCTTCCTCAAAGAATGAAGGCATCTTTGAAACTGCTCCTAAAATTAAAAACAAACATGTTAACATACACATATACAAAAGCTGGAATTTAAATGGTTCTGTTCGGTATCATTTAAATTCAAGAAAGGGTAATATAATACATATACTGAGATTTATTCTGGATTCACAACAGAATTAATGTCTATATATGTAATGAAGTGATGAATTACAAATTATCCTTTTAGGTTAGAAAAAATATATATGTTAAGTTTATCTATTTCAAGGCAAAATATTAATTCAAAATACATTATTAAAAAACCAAACACTGTATGTAGAAAATGTATTAACAGAAAATAGCAATGAAGTTCTTAAAACTGGTGATTCTGCCTGGATAGCACAGCCAATGTTAGGCAGGAATAGATGTTTGTTAGTTTGGTTCATTCTTTGGGACCATACAAGACAAAACAAGAAAAACAAGGCTAGTGAAGTATATAATAACTAAATAATATCAAGGATGATATATCTATATCAAGGATGATAATGTTTTTAATTTACTTAATAGAGTCGGACCTCGATATAAGGTCACCCCTTGGGACCTCGCAAAAGTAACCTTATAAGCGGGGTGACCTTATAACCGATTCATACTCATTTGTCAATAAATAAGCATTATATAAATACAGTATAATTCTTTGTAAAATTTAATACGTACAAAAATATCAGTTTATTAGGTTATAATTTTTTAATGTAGTTGAACCAATTAAAATTAACAGAATCGTGAAGAAATTATTTTTAAAAATTTTTTAATTCGGAATACAAATAGTACTAGTATGATCAAGCAAAGTACTGATGTACAACTGACCTTAGTTAAAATAATCTATAATACAGGACTGTCGCGATTTTGGTTTTCATCTTTTGTACAATGTTTTCTATGTTTTGTAGTTTCTGGAAATGTTTAAGATCTTAAGCTCCCTCATGGCTCGTAAAAAAATGTCTTACAACATTTAATGATCTGAGTGCTTCTGCTTGTATCACCGCTTCACTTTCAGTATCACTGTCGTTATCCTCACTTTCCAATGCATTGGAATCTAAAACTAGCGAAACAATTTCGGAAATCGAAGCTTAAGAAGTGGTAGCAATTTCATCATCAATTCTCACGTATTCACTTTCCCCTTCTTTATCCCTTTCAGACCTGCTGGCTAGTTTAAGCTTGAAAATGTAGTTTCAATGTATTTTTCTACTCATAAAAATACTTTGAGTTCAAAAAAAAAATATGAAAATAAAATTATGATTTTTTTTTTTAACAATTTATGACCCACACAATTGTGCGGGTCAGGTCTCAATTGACAAATTATAAAATTTTTGAAAATTGACAATTACATGTTTTTATGGTAATTATTGTTGTTGCTTGATATAGTAATATTGTATATTCCCACATTAGATGGAATGAACTTTGTTTTACTAAATAAAATATTTCTAATACAGAATAATGAGCTAAAATCTATTATTAACATCCATGTTTAGATGTAAAACCTAGAATCAAAATTCAATTAAAATTAGATAAAACACATTCAGTAAGATATTTAGAAATGTAAGTTATTATTTTAATTATTTGATTTTAGTTCAATATAAAAATATTTGAGATTTTTAATAAATAATTTTCATGAAAAAAAAAAAAAAAAACATTTTTTAATAATTTTTGCATTTATTTTAATAATTAGGATAAATTAGATATTCTGTAATGCTTAATGTATGAAATACATTCAAAAATGTTCATTAAATTCTGCAAAATAAATAAGAAAATAAAAAATTAGATTTGTTGCACAGTTAAAAAAATTGTACTTCAGTCTCAGATGACACAATTGTGCTACTGAAAGATTTGAACGCATTTTTGTAATTACTTCTTCATATCTTTTATTTTCTAACAACTTTATATATCAGTTTAAAGATTTCTGTAATACAATAAATGTCATGAATTTCTTTAAGTACTTTAAGGTGCAAAATTTGGAACTAAATAATATGCATATTCCTCTTGGACGTCATCTTGAAAATACAGTCGGACCCCGATTTAACGAATTCATTATTTTATTCGTTAAATCGGGGGTTATTCGTAATATCGGGGTCCAAAATAAAAAATTTCTGCACTTACCTTATGGAACAGCCCTAATAAGCAACTATACAAAAATATCCGTAATTAGAAATTGTACACTTTTCATTCAGCAGCTAATAATACAGCGAATAATTACGCACAAGTTAATTTGAAATTTTAAAGTATGTACTGAGTAATGTTTGACAATTTCCTTGATTCCTAACTCGAAAAAGTTCTTTTTCGACTTAACGGAGAGAAGAAAATGCAGCGTCATTTATATCCTGCTGCATTAGGTATGTTTAGATATGTTTAACCAAACTAACAAAAAAAATTTTTTTACGGCTGTTGAAATAATTTGTTAATTCGGGGTTTCTTATTCGTTAAATAGGGGTTTTTGCCTTCATTTTAATCAGGGAAAAAGAAAAATTCGTTAAATCGCGAAATTCGGTAAATAGGGGTTTGTTAAATCGGGGTCCGACTGTATTGCTATTTTGTCAGCTTCTACTGACCTCTAATGTCAATTTTTGGAACTTACAAAACAAAATTCACATCCGGCGCTTCCTGCACATTTGTGCTATGCAGGACTAAATAACTAAGCATTAATAGTTTGGCCAAAAAAAAAAATTAAAACCTAACCCACACAATTGTGCGTACAGGGTCTGAAAGAGATAGCACAGCTGCATTTCTGAGATCTTGAATTAAAAAACTAAAGGAATAACGTCTTCATCATCTTCATCTGTTATTTCATCCACACTATTTGTAGAAAATTGAAAACCAGCATGTCGAAAGCAATTTGAAATGCATGTGTTGGACACCAAGCTCCAACTTTTATGAATATAAAAAATTGCATCTAACACAGACATGTGATTTTTTTTTTCTCATCAATCAAGGTGCACCTTGATTGTGGTACTAATTTGGGAAGAGGATTGCAGTGTTTGGTTTAGCGGAAGACAAACTGTTTTCTGATGCTATTTCATGTGGAGGAGCCATTGCACCTTGCTGAAATCAAGTCTTTCAGAAGGAGCTTTCTGTAGTTCATTTTCAGATTTTGAATGACAACCTGATCCAAAGGTTGCAAAACACTGATAACATTTGGGGGTAAGAAAACAAGCTCAATTGATTTCAACTGAGGTATGTTGATATGAGCAGGGCAATTGTCTGCGATGAAAATAACTTTTCTTTTATTTTTCAAAAAGTGTCCATCGAAACGCCGTATAGTTATCTCAAATATGTTAGCATTCATCTGTGCTTTTTTGTTTGCATCACAATCCAAAGGTAAAGATTTAACGTTTTTAAAGCATCGTGGCTTTTGAAATTTTGCGATAACTAGCGGTCTCAGTTTTTTAGAGCCATCCATATTAGCTTCTAAAAAATTGTCGATCTTTCTTTACTTTTTTTCCCCCCCTTTACATTTTTCTTTCTTGAAAGTAAGATTGTCGGGAAAAGAAAGAAATATTCTTGGAATTGAATCAGTGCGGCACTGAAATCACAGACAAAAGTGACCTTATATGCTATCAAATTCTTCTTCAAATACCGTAACATTATACTTTATCACTTAAATAACATCTTCTTAGAACCTACACAACCGGTAATATTTCGTGGGTGTTAATCCACTTTTTCAAACCATCTATAAAAATTCAGTGAAATTTAGGATGTAAGAGAGGTGTTCTCTCTCCCTAAGGAATTTTTATAGATGGTTTGAAAAAGTGGATTAACACCCACGAAATATTACCGGTTGTGTAGGTTCTAAGAAGATGTTATTTAAGTAATAAAGTATAATGACCTTATATGCGATTACGGTATTTAAGACCTGACCATATATCCGATAATCCATATCATAGAATTCCTATTCAATGAGCCAGGACTTTAGGAAACCGACCTTATATGCGGGGTGACCTTATATAGAGGTCCGACTGTATTTCCCATCCATTTCCCTTGCGAGAAATAGAAAATAAAAATATAACTTTACTATCTTGATTAAAAAAACACAACTTCCTATGCATACATATCCACTGTCATGCCATCTTTGATACTGCAAATTGATATTGTCTTCTGGGTTGAAGTAATGCCATTTCTTGCTCAATTAACAAATAGTTGTCACGTTGCTTGTGGGCCCAGTAGGCGAGTGGTCAGGGCGCTCAGCTGCAGGTTGGAGGTGGCGGGTTCGATTCCCGGCCTCGGTGGAGGGCGGAAACTTTTCCACACTCCATTCTCCTCCAAACGGGTCCTAGGGTCTACCCAGCCCTCTGTTGAATGGGTACCGTTTCTTTCCCGGGGGTTAAAGGCGGGCAGGCATCGGTTGACCATCTGATCTCCACTTAGTCCCGTTGGTCATATAACGCTGGGAGCCCTGACCTTCCACGACCCCAAAGGCCAGCCCTGGCCTGTAGTGGGACAGCTTTAACCTTTTTTTAAATCTTTGTCACGTTGCTTTTTTTGTATTTTCATTGAATTAGTACTTTATTTAATAATCAATAGAAACTCACTAACGTTTTTCATTGAAAGCAATGCTGCTTTTGTATCTTTTTGGTAATCTGTAAGTCTGAGGTTATCCAAGTAAAAATTCTTCTTTGTATGTTCAATGTTAGGTTTGATTTGATTTATTTATATATATATATATATATATATACTCAGGAATAACGTGCTTAGAATATCAAAGGCCATCCAATTATATTAATATATCAAAGCAGCTGACAATCATTCAATTTTATTTACAAATTTTTCACTTCCAAATCAACTTACTTCCATTTTGAGTAATAACAAATTTATCATGTTTGTCAGAGGAAATTATACATTCAATCATTCCAAATTTCAATTCACATATTAAAAAGTTTCAATAAAAATTATAGATAATCTACAAATATATAGACTTAATTATAAAAAACTCTCTTCCAAAACTGCATATAAGGCTACAATTTCACAGTTCAACATGAAAAAATCTCAAGCTTCAAGAACTTATCTTAAATGCATCAAACTTATCACTTACTGCATTCAAACTTATCACTTATTGCATTCAAACTTATGGCATTATTTTAGTTCTAGATATCACACAAATCTGAAATCAAAGCTAACAGAAGTGCTTTACCTTAATGGATTTAAATCAATACCAAGATTTATTAAAAAAAAAAAAAATCTGGTTTTAAATGATAAAGAAAACATACAATTTTCTTTCTTAAATAACATTTCTGCTACAGTCCATCTAACTCAGGAAGGAAGTCCTTCAGGCGTTGGGACTGGGAACTTGAAAAAATAGGGGTTAAAGGATATCACAGGTAAGTGTGAGTGGAGGGGAAGGATTAGAGGATGTATTTGCAATAAGAACTTAATCTCGATAATATTGGCTTTAAGTATTCCCATTCAGAAGAGCTGAATTCTCCAAAATATCAAGTAAGAAACTTTTTTAATTCCACAGTAATTCAACTAACAACATTTTATTTATTTATTCAGTTAATTAATAAAAATATTTATTAAATAAGCAAATTTACTAGAAAATCCTTGAAATTTTCTCTTCAGAAATTATTTTGAAATGTTTCTTGGTTTTTATTTTCAATAAGTTACAGTAGTATCATTATATCCTCAGTTACAGTGTCATTTAAATCCTTTCTTTGTCCATGGAAAGATCCACCCCTACTTAATCCTTTCTTCCAATCCCTACTTATCCAATATCCTTTCACCCCTATTTTTTCAAGTTCCCAGTCCCAACGCCTGAAGGGACTGCCTTTCTGAGTTAGACAGACTGTACATAAAGTGTTTGTTAAAGTATTATTATTACTACTCATGTCATCTTTGTAAGAATTAAAAAAGGATAATAAAATGGTGAAAATACTGAAAACGAAGAAATCTGCTTACTTGCTGCTGTCTTCTGAGAATCTTTTTGCAGATTAAATGTTTTCGGACACATTTCATATAAATTAGTCAAGTGATCACTGTTTTCATCTGCAAAATCATCGGAGAGTAATTTGGCAGCTAACTCACATTCCTCGCTGTAAGCTTTCAGAGATTCCATCCAGACACACTTTGTAAGTGGAGCTAACCACAGGATTCTGCCTAGACATAATTTGACCTAAAAAAATAAATAAAAAAGATGCATTCCATTATCCTAAGCAACATTTGAGTATTCAAAGGGCATCAAAAATATTTCTTGCAAATAAAATTCATTGCCAGGCCCCAAAAATTAAAACAATCAGAAATTTTAAAGAATTATTGTAATGAAATTTTTTGGTCTACTTAGATGTATAAAATTAATGACCAATTAAAAAATTTCTGCTTAAAAAAATAAACTTTCTTTGATTGTGCAGATAACATAGGCCTGCAATATTCAGGTCATTAAATACAATATTTTGACTGATTTTTATGCTTTTTGGTGTGCTGATTTCAAAAATGACCTCTCTTTTTCCATCTCATGTAAGGATTTTTTTACAAACTGGATGTTGTGATCTGGAGAAAATTACCTATTTATATGTATTTTGCTTGAAATATATGTATTGAAACACAGGTAAAAATAATGTTAATTACAAAATTATAGTTGAAAAAAGTATTCTCAAATCTATCCTTGTAATGACTTTTCCTTTTCCTTTCAAAGCTCCTTTTGGTAGTTTTTTTTTATAAACAACATGTTCCCTGTGCAGTATCCAACAACAGTCCACAATCACGTTGACGTTCCATGTATCTTGGTATCAACGTTCCATATCTATGATATCTTGATGGAATCGTTCCCCTTGTTCTTCACTTACGGCACCAAGATTTTTGGGAAATAAGTCCAAATAGGAATTCAGAAAGTGTATTTTCAAGCTCATGGAAAATGCTAATGCTTTAAATTTTGCCACAGCATGTTTTCTACAATTTTAAAGTTGGGGTCTTTGTAGTTCCCAAGAAATTTTGTTACAACTTCTTTAAATGTTTTCCATGCTTCTTTTTCAATCGTTCTGATTTTTGTTTCAAACACTTCATCTTTCAGAAGTTTCTGAACATGTGGACTGACGAAAACACTTTCTTTCAGCTTCGCTTCTGACAGTCCCGTTAGTTTATTGCACAGGTATTTAGAACTCAGGCCTTCTTTTGACAGAGCCTTTACAAATTGTTTTTAGTAATCCCAGCTTGTGGGAAGTGGAGGCAGGGGGCCATTCATTGGATCAACCAAAGTTTTCAAAACTACATTTTTATTTCCTTTTTGGCCTTTTTAGCGGCCCCTAGGTTACAGCTTGCCTGTAAAACATAGGGGACCGCTCTTGCTTTTATGCTTGCTGGATGTCACACACTGTAGTGGCCAAACGGTTAGAGATATTAGAATGAAACCTTCACCATTGTGTTCAGCATCAAAAAGTAGGTGACCACATCCAAAAAATCAGACCTCTAGGACCACTCTCTGACCGGATGTGGGGGGGTCAAAGTCAGTGCTTCATTACGTTTTTCTTTTATCATAACTCAGCAACCGTTTGTCTGGCAAAAACGTGACCACCACCAGTGAGTTCAGAATGGTCGATATTGGGGGGATGTTTATCGCCGTTTTCCTCTTTATCGGAAGCAACCACTTTTGAGCCCCTAACTTCTGGCTTGCTGTAAGCATATATTAGGTTCATTGTAAACGCTGGTTAGGTTCACTCTACTTTTGCTTATAAAATTGTGCATATTATGGGGCCGCAATGTTTTTGACACTTGTCTAAAAGACATTAATTATCTTGTTTTTTTTGATCCAATGTTGTTCCCTATCTATGCTGTCCCATTCTCACAAGAAGCAAGGGTACTTAGTGCATTCTCCCTGCTGTTTACTTAAAAGTACTTTAAAATCCCTGCACATGGTTCAGTTTGATGAGAAATAAGGCTAAATTCTCGTAACATTCTTCAGGTACACAGAATGTCCTACTGATACTGAGGCACATGTGCTACTGTGATGAAGAAGAACAGCTTTGAGACTTCTTTTAGACAAGTCAATAAAAAACCTCCCCATTCGTTCACATCACATTATGTATTAAACCTTTCCATAAGTCTAGGGATATTTCTGAAGTAAATGAGATCACTATATTAACAAAAAAGTATGGGATGAACTCTTTTTCTCTGTTTCTAAACCATGAGAAAGAAACCCACAGGAGTCAATAAGTTCTTTTCCTTCAGTCTAGAGCCTAACACTTTTGGAAAAACCTTTAGGAAGTCCTAAGTCTCTAACTAAATCGTTCAATTCCAACTGTGAAAAAAGTTTAGGCTTCCTACTTCCTGAAGCACGCTTATTATATTACTAAGAATTTTTTAATTGTTTTATTTAATCTTTTATTTTCATCGTTATTTATTATTTTATTTTTTAATCTATTTATTACTTTGTTAAGATCCATAATTACAATTTTTATTTAGAAACTTTTGAAAACAAATTCAATTAATACCGAAATCGAAAATTGATTTTCTAAGAAAATGGTGGGCAATGGAAATTTTATTAAGTATTTTTTTTCTGAAATCAGCAGTCAAAATATAACAATCAGCCACTACTTTTCAAACCATTTTTTTTCATTGCAGGCCTGTGTAATCAGTAACTGATGTGTAACTTTCTAGTAATGTTAAACACAGCCATCTGCAGAAGTGGGAAAATAAATGCTTACCTTTCTGCATGGAGAAGCCCACAGTAATTAGACAAATGTTCACATTTACCAAATTTACAGTTGAAAATTAATTCTATTGATTGATATGCACAGTTTGCAACAACATATCTCCTACTCAACAACTGTTCTCACTAAGAGAGAAATCAGATGGTAATATTTTAACTTCCAACAACTTCATTATTAAGTTCTTTCTGTTGTTCTCTTATGCAAGTCTGTTGTGAGTTCAATCTTACAAATTCAAATTTAAAATCTGATTAGCAGCATTTTGAATTCTTGTAATTACTTATATCCTCTAGTCTCACTTGTAGATCAATTTCGATTCTTTGAAATACATTCTGAATTTTTCTTTTTGAACGAAACTTACCTTTCCAATCAATTCCTTTTCGTTTGTAAGCTTATGAATTTCTGCATTTGCTGACAATGACCAATCTTTCTCGAGATATTTTGGTCTCACATTACATAAATGGACTTCTACGGCTTGAGGAGGTATTTCGAGGAAAACATCAGGAAGTTTCAACAAAGAATTAGCCTAAAAATAAAGTTAAACATAACTATAGTAAAACCATCTATTTGACTGAAGTGTTATAGAAAATCAATCTACATAAATAAAATTAAATGTTTGTTTGTTCAAAATCTTAAATCTCCGAAAAGTGCTTCACCGATTGCTTTGAAATTTTGACACAATGTTGCATTCGAATACGTGCATGTTTTTATATACCTATTATATAGATGTCACACCTGTGACAGGTAAAAACATGCTTTTTTTTTGACAATCTCAGGTGTGTGGCGCCAACCCGCAATACACCTGAGTTAAGCGGAGAAGCTACAATGGGCTGATATTCTCTGATTCTCCATTTAATTTGCTAAATAAATAAAGTTTTTGTTTTTAATGCTATATATGCAAGGGTTCCAGGGCAAAGCGACGGTACACGACTAGTATAAAATATTCTTGAACATGATGAGATCTTTCTTTTTTAATGCAGAACACATGTTATTCTTAAGCTATAAAACCTTGTTTATAACTCATGTAGATTAAATGAATTTAGAAACAAAATTTAAACTTTACCCACTTTTTTTTTAATGAGAAGTTATTTAAAATAAAAATAAAAAATTAATATTTTATAATTACTCAAATTTAAGTAGATATTTAAGCAGTCTCAAGAAACAATTGTTTCGTAAATTAAGAAATTTAATCCGTAGGCCATTTGGGAAAAAAAATTAAGTAAACTGCACTTAAGTATACAGTTGAAGTACGTTACTGAACAGCAAAACGGCAATTAATAAGAAACAACTTAGAATTATAAATTTTAATTTATTCTTTGTAAAAAAAATAAAGAAAAAGAGAAATATCTTTAGATATATTTAGTCAACTGACAATATAAAGTAGGAAAAAAAAAAAAAAAAAAGATTGACATCTGAATTATTATTTACTTATTTGAACTAACAATGCATACATTTAAATATAAGTGTAACGTGTGGAACTTAGATTTACATCACAAATTAGGAACATATATGCACAAGAAAAAATGGAATCACTGATCTGTATTTTGAAATTTCGATACCGGGAACCCAGAACAGCTAAATACATTTTGTTTAAAATAATAATAATAATAATTTGGGGAGGGGAGAAACTTGTTTCAGAGAACAACCAGTTTCCTGTATTAAATACAAAGTCCTCTAGTATAATGATAAAGAAAACTATCAATTTTAAAATGAATTTTTCTTGTGTTTTTCAATTAAAAAAAAAACATTCAAGGACTTTAACATGTTGCCTGCTGACTATATGGATGGGTCCGAGTAGATGGCGCAAATAGTAGACATGTCGCTAACATGGTGCCGGGTTGTGTGGCCAGGAAAATTCTATTGATCAGTAGGCCAGTTGATTTGAGGACTTTGAGGGGAAGGGGGAAGATGTTAAAATGTGACTTCTAATTTCAGCTTAGGATATAAAATAAAAACAAATGTCAACCAATGGGTGCGGCGGCGGCGACGGGGCGGCTTGGCCGCACGACGAGAACCGAACATTACCGAGAAGGGACGAATTTAACACTGGAGAAACCGCGGGGCACAGCTCGTCTTAAATAAAATATTAAGCTTTTCAAGAATTGGTAAGAATATTATACCATATTATTAATAGTTGATATGAAACTGGGCTTTATCTACGATGGCTGTTCATTAGACACAACAACCTTCTTCATGTAAGTCATTGAAGGGAAATGACCAAAAATAAAGCAAAACTGTTCTTTTCTTTGGGTAACAACACAACTCAGAATAATGTGTAGAAGAAGTACTCTGAAGAAAGTATTTGGTAATAATTGAGTAAGAATTAATACCCGACTGTATCGAATCTTCATTCAGATCAATGTATGATCTATTATTTGCCTGGGATTTTTTTATTTGAGATTTATCTATTATTTTCTAAAATTTCTAATATACAATTTTATATTTAGCTGAAACACAATTACATTTTACAAAAATTACAGATACCATTATTTAAATAGTTAAACATCTATTTTTTATTATTACAAATATAATAAAAAGGGTAAAAAGGATTTTCTGATAAGCGGTTTTGGGTAATGAACATAGGCGGATACAGGAGGGGGGGGGGCAATGGGGGCTACAGCCCCTCCCTTTAGCTGTGAATATAGTTTGGATAAAATGTGGTATCCAAAAGCTGCTGCTTGATAGACATTAATATTGCCATGATGACGATTTAAATTGCTAATAAAAAGCTGTCTACTAGCGTGCGTTTCAGACACACAGGTATAGTTAGCCCTTCAGAAAAGTTAGCCCCCCCCCCCCCCCCTGAAAAATCCTAAATTCGCCCGTAGTAATGAAGGAAAAAGTTTGGGAAGCAGTGATGTAAACAATAAGTGAACCTAATAAACTGACAATTTGGTGTACACTGTGCAATTATTAATTACAAAAAAGTTACAGAAAATTCAATACTAACCTTTACAAGTTTTATCCAGCCACAATCTAAAAAGCGAACGTACACTCCATTTTTTTCCCTCTGCATTTCATCCTCCATAACCTGAACTCGGAAGTAGTTAGCCTCATCTTGTTCATGGGCACAAATTGTGTTAGCTACAGGATTTTGCCTTACTCTATTTTCAGCTTTTTTAAAGTAGGAAAGTAGTTTAAATGTTATCTTTCCACTTTGGTCGGATTCATGGGTGGTGCCATCTGGTGTTGTGTACATGAGAAGGCGAGCTGAATAATACGCAGCATCAAAAGTATGCAAAATTAATATTTTAACTTCGCTTTCAACAGGTACTGCAGGCTTATCAAGAACATCTGAAACTCTATGCCTGCTATTGCAGTATAATTTTTGATTACACTTCCCAAATGCCCTTAGGTTGTAACAAAGTGAATAGCTTTCTGGACTTCTCAAATCTTCTGTGGTCTAGAAGGAAAAAAACAAAAAATTAAGGCAAGATTAACGGTTTATATGTTAATAAAAAGGAAAAGAAATATAAAATTAAAAAAATAATGCTGTATTAGTTTAAATAAAACTTACCTCAGAATATCCTTCAGCAAGTCTTCTCAAATTTTCTGGAATTTTACACTCGTATCTACTAAGCAGCTTTAGTAGGGATGGTGCGTGACAAGCATTTTCTTCTGTTACAAATAGTTGGACAGATACCTATCATTTTTAAAAATATAAACAATTAAAAAAGAATTTCCTCTTATAACCCTTCTTACAACAAAATGTCAGTTTTAATATCAGTTGAGAATTCTCAAAAAGGACCCCCTCGCCACCTGAATGAATGAAGTTATAATGTGACTTTTTAATTCATAATTTAGTTTGAGATATTATGTGCTAACTAATTCTTTTTATTTCTTAAAAAAAATATCAAAATAATAATCTTATTTATTATATTAACATGAAGCATTATATAACAAAACTTTTAACTAATTCTTTTTATTTCTTAAAAAATATCAAAAGAATAATCTTATTTATTATATTAACATGAAGCATTATATTTTCAGCAGACTAACAAAACTTTTAAATCTTTAAGTGACAACAACATTAAAAGAAAGAGAATGAATATTAAGCATCTAAGTAAGAAAAACTTTAATTGGATAGAGTCTAGAATATGGTACTAGCCAATAGGATGCTTCGTACGATATTGCGCAAGGATACATGACGTCAAATTTTGAGGTCCGAAGGACTGAACTGTTTAGTCCGATTAATTAGCCTTCAAAACAAATTTTATCCGAATGAGGTCCAAAGGACCAAAATGTTTATTCCGATTAGCTGTAGGTTAGGTTAGGTAAGGTCTGCTCAGCTCCAGGATGTATATGTAACTTTTGGAACAATTTTTCCCGGTCCGAAGACGTCCATGTTTGACGACGCGAAAAAAAACACACCAACAACCGGTACCGTAAACTAGACTTTTACCTTTTAATCTTTTATTTTTACCTTATCATTGACAGGAATTCTCTCAGGATTATTTTCGGTTATACTTTTTGCAATCATTTGCATTTCATCCAAGATACAAACGATACGTCTATTAAACTGAGCCTTGGATATTCTTGGAATATCATAATGAATTATTGTATCAGCACTGGTAGGCTTCACATCTATAAAGCAATCATCTACAATGATCAAAACCCGACTGAAACCTGATGAATTCTGTAACTTCCACTGTTCTGCTATTTCTAAAGCAACAAAATAAAGAAATAAATGTAAATTCTAATAGGAATTTAAAAATTGCATTTAATAATAAAAACTATTCAGAATGAAGATAGAAAATATTAAACACACTCCAGAGCAGAAGAGGTTATCTTCAGAAATTAAACATTCCATGCACAATCAAATATGAAAATTGGCAATATGGCTGTGTAAATGGTCACAATCCGTACATATTTGTATAGTAGAGCCTCGGTTATCCGAGCCCCGACTAACCGAGTTCCGAGTTAACCGAGGTAGTCCCCCCCCCAAAAAAAAAAAATTCCAGTTTTACGCGGTAGAAGCGTTCGGATAAAGTGCCACGCAAAGTAGTGTAAAAATAGAAAAGGCACACAAAGGGCGGTCGCATAGATCGTCTGTCTGCTGTCACTGACCTCAGTTGCTTTTTCATTGTGCTAGTTAACAGTTCGTTTACAGTTTGTTTTGATTTGTTTGTATTGGTTACGCGATGAGTGCTAAACGCAAAAGGACTGTTGTGTCTTTGGAGACTAAATTACAAGCCATCAACAGACTCGATAAAGGAAAGACAATTAAAAAAGAGGCTTCAGATTTAGGTGTGGGAGAAGTGACCGTGGGAGACTGGAGAAGAAAACGGGCCGAAATCGAAAAAGGGTGTTCGCATAAAGACAACGAGAGTGATAAACGAAAAACTATGAAAACCGGAGAGTTTGAAAAAACTTCAAGTGCTTTGTTTATATGGTTTACACAGCTCCGGAGCAAAGGAAGTCCAGTGAGCGGGCCTACGCTACAGGAAAAGTCTACTGAATTCCATGAAAAGTTTAAAGACGGAGAAGAAGAATTTACAGCAAGCAGAGGGTGGCGTCATCGCTGGAAAACAAAGTATGGAATCAGGGAGCTAGACATTTCTGGTGAGAAATAATCGTCCAATCATGCCATCGTACTACAGTTCAAGGACGAATTTGAATCTCGGATTAAAGATGGAGATTTCTCACCTCACAGAAAGTGAAAGTGACATTGAAATGGAGAATTAGAAAATCAACCACAGTGAAGGATGCAAAGCGATAGAAAAGGCCATCGAGTACCTAAAGCAACAGTCACAGACAACTTCAACAGACCTTCTACTGCTACGACGATTGCGTGAAACGGCGGCAAAGAAGCGAGCAAGTTCCGTTAAACAGAAAACACTTATGGACTCCTTGAAGAAATAACTTTTTTAACTGGACATGTACTGATGTGCTGTATGTCTTTTTTCCATTTTGTATTTTTATTTTATTTTTACATATATTTGTACGTCATTTTTTCATTTGATAATACAATAGATGTCTTTTTTCACATCTTTGACCACGTTTTCATTCATTTCACCAGTTTACCACACGTTTCCCTCTCGATTTTTAACAAGAGTCCATGTTATATGAGTTTTCGATTATCCGCAGTACCCTCGGTCCGCAATACCTCGGATAATCGAGGCTCTACTGTATTTTAAATGTATTATTTAAAAAAAAACAAAAAACACACACACGAAATAGACATCCATTTTGCAGAAAAATATTTGATTTAGCCAAATTACAGAATCTTTTTCTTGTTGAATCTTTGGTATAGCCTTTTATATCTCAAAATCCTTTCATACTTTGTAAACACTGCCCATTTGGCTGTGAATGAAGCTTACTAGTTTCTGTTGTTCATTTTGCTTTGCTGCATCCTAGCATCTTAAAAGCAGCAAAATCTTATGCTTCAGGAGGCCTGGCCTGTGAAGACTCCTTGAATAGAAATATCCCAACAAATTTCAATAGTAAAGTATGACCAAGTGCAAACTATGTACAGTGGATAGCACAGACAAGGCAAGTCAGTTCACCAGTATGAGGCCCATGTAATAGAAACAAAGTAGTGACAGCGATTAGTAAAACCAATCTCAATGCTTCTCAATGGCTTCTGATACATATAAGACAATATAATTGATATTGCTTTAATTTCCTCATTATTCTAAATGTGATTGTTGCAAAAGCAAAAGGCGCAATTGTTGCGATTATTGTGATTGTTGTAGAGCTGTATTATAAATGTGATTGTTACACATGCAAAAGCCGCAATTGTTGCTAATGATAATTTAATGATATTTTAATGATACTTGTTCACAGACTAATGGACAAAGCGGGGTTATAAGGCTTCTGATATTTGTATCAGAAGCCTAAAAGGGAAAGACCTGGTGGATTTTTGAACAAGGATGATTATCAATTTCAGGAAGGCAGACTGACATCTCAGAAGCACAAATACTGCTGGCTTTTTGAAAGATATCAAAGTGAAGGTATGTCAAGAAAGCTCACACAAAAGAGAATGCATTCAATGTAACATCCCAGAAGGAGAAGGCCAAGTGACTAACAGTCAAGATGAATGACAATTACCACGTGCAATACTGAACAATCCTTAAAATAAGCTGCAAAGAAGGTATGTGCAATTCAAGGAATATTCTTGCAGAAATACGTAGAATTGGCAGTGCATTCACATGCCCTTATTGATTGACTATCACTGAACTGCTCAATAGGAAATGTTATAAAAAAAAGACTGGAAATTATACAGGGTGAATCTAAAATAGGGGGACAAACTGCAGGAGCGCGTTTCCCATACCAAATGAAGTAAAAAAGGTCAGATAAACATATGACTGGAGTTGCATGGTTGCCGAGTTATTCCATTCCAAAGAAACGAAGCCAGACTACAATGGAAACAATGAATATGAACGGTATCTTTATTGGTAGCATTACTCAATTACACTACCGCATTGTTATGAATGGGCAATACAAAGTATTGTGGTATTATATGAACTACATGTTACCAATCAAGATACTGTTCATGTCCATTGTAGTCTGGCTTCATACTTCGGATTGGAAAAACTTAGCAACCATGCACTTCAGGTGATACGTTAATCTGATCTTTTATACTTCATTTGGTAAGGGGAACCTGTCCCCCTATTCTAGATTCACCCTGTATAATCTCTCCTTCTGTTAGACCAGCATTCTTATCTCAGCAGTGATTCTAAAACTGGAAAAACTAATTTTACCTGAACAGATACATTCAAGGAATACGATTAGAAATGATTTGTAAATTGACAATGTGATGAGAAGAGCACTATTGGTAACTGTGGATCATCGAACATTGTGTTGATTGAAGCTGCATTTGTTGGCATGTGCAGGAGAAGGATAATTTAGATTGATAGAATAGAAAATGTAAATAGTATGGCCTAAGATACTGATGAAAATTTGGAGAGCACAGAATGAATTTACATTCAATTGCCTAAAGTCTGACACTACGTTATTAATTCAACAAGAAAAAGGACATTAGATTTATCAACCACTATTCATAATCTCAAAAAAAAATTGAATCTTTTGTATCTTCTGTGTAAAACATTTAACTCTTTAGATAATCAAGATTGCGATCAAATTAATTCAATGATTAGAACTGTTAACTTCCATTGAAAAAATATTTAAATAAACTCTATTTTGAGTTAAATAAAAATGAAGCTGTAAGTTGTTAGCAATTATAAAACAGAAATTTACCTCTCATGTCAAAAGCCATCATATCAGATGAGATCAAAAGGGGAGAAATATTATTATTTGTAAGAAGTAAGTTTAGACTTTTGGCTGTTTCTTTGTTTGAAGTACAGATGACAGTTTTGCGGGCTGCAGCAGACAACTGAGATAACAATTCTATTAAAGAAACAAATGTAGTCTTTATTTTATTAAAATAATAATAATAAGTACATAGAATAAAAAAAAATAAAAAATAAATTAAACTTATAATCAGTGTTAGGTAATTGTTAAGTGCTTTTTTATTTGCTCTTCAAACAGTGATCATATTA
Organism: Thereuonema tuberculata; assembly: GCA_023159025.1. Classification (NCBI taxonomy): domain Eukaryota; kingdom Metazoa; phylum Arthropoda; class Chilopoda; order Scutigeromorpha; family Scutigeridae; genus Thereuonema; species Thereuonema tuberculata. Next base: position 3,594 of record JAFIDM010035300.1, on the reverse strand, counting down.
TTACATACCCTCCAACATTGGTCATCCTCCTATCCGTAGTGGAAATCATCTCATTAGGGGCCGTCCATTAATTAACCAAAAAAAAAAAAAAAACGCCGCGGGAAAAGTTGACGTGAGATTTTCGTTGACACCCCCCTCCCCCTTGGTGAGAATTTGCCAGATCCCCCCCATCCCCCTTTTGACCTCAGGTAATTAATGGACGACCCCTTAGTAGTACTCATGCAACAACATGCATTTACACAGAACGTGCGACAGTAACACAAAACACACACATATATATAAATATATAGTCTTTAAGCACATACCCTATAGCAATACATATTCACATTTCTTAAAGCACTATTTATTGAGTTTATTGATACTTTTTTCTTTGCTCCTATCCGCATTAGCTTTGAAGTGACCACAGCGAAACTTCTTTGCAATATCAGAATTGGGAAATATTTTTGAAAATAATGGACCTGCATGATCCGCAGCCGAAATTGGTATATATTATGTTCAATCAAAAAACGGACAAAATAAGTCTTTCCTGGTAGAAGACAAGGGAAAAGCTTTCGATACTCCTCTCGAAATTTTTGATTGTTTTTTTTTCTTTCTAGGCGGATCTACATATATATCCTTATTATAGGGTTTTAAAAACCGATCCATGATATAAGCATACGCAACTTTCAACAAATTTACGAACCAAATGAGAGTTGGCCGCCCGGTTTTTGTGAGATCTGCGCATGTAGCATCGATTATTCTGGTCAAGCACTTCCGTCTGATCTTCTGACAGGAGTCTGCCATTGCGCTAATCGCTGGTTGCTTATCAAAAGCGAATTGTATTTATAAATCCTGAAATCTAACAGACATAATTTGTAAATGAAAGTCTATAAATAAACAAGTATTTTTATAAATTAGAACTTCTCCGATAATTAAACGTTAGCCTACTGTAAGTTAACTATAATTTCTTGGCGAGAACAGACGGCGGCGTCCATTTTGACAGGAAAACGTAATTGATCAGCACTTTTTTTGTTCTTTTTTTTTGAGAAAAAAAAAATTAAGGATGAAAATTTCTGAATCCGTAGCTTTTCCCCATTTTCGCGTAGTTTCGTAGTACTTACTTATTTTCCGTACAAACTACGGATACTCCGTAGAAGTTGGAGGGTATGTTATTATTATAATTTCACTCAGAACAACACTAAAAAATAAATATTATCATAGTGTTATTTAAAGAAACAAATTTTAAATACAGTGAAGCTCTGTTATATCGCGATCTTTCGCATCCAAAATCTCAAAGATCACAATCTGTCCAAGCTTTTTTTACTTCGCGATGTCAATCATATACTCGAACCCTATTATCGCTCACATGATTCCAAATCGATTTAAAATGGTCATTTCACGATTACCTACATCAGTGGTTCCCAACCTTTTTCAGCTGGCGACCCACCTTTTCTTATCATCGGAATATCTCCACGGTCCATCGGTCCATGGTGGGGTAAAAAACCATATTTGTATCGTATCCCTTCCTTAAAATATGGTGGATTTTCGATTTTTCTGATCTTTTTTGATGGTTTATTCGATGGTTTCTGATAGTTTTAGGATTAAGTCGCAACCACCTGTAACCCTTCCGCGACCCACCGGTTGGGAACCGCTGACCTACATCATTCAGAGCAATGTGAGAGAATTTTATACAGTATTTGTAAATCATTACGTTTTCAACACTTTGATGGGTTATATTAGCCAAAATCTTCATACAGTAATTTCTGTTTTCTTATGGTGTGGCACCACCATCTTGGTTCTTGTACAATTGATGATTGTACAAAACATGAGCAGTTCTCTTAAAATCAATCGATTTTCGTACTTTTTGGGCGAAAATATGGTAAATTTTGCAATTTTACAATTATACACCTTTTCCAAAATAGAAGGGACCAAATTGAGTTATATCCGAATTCGTGATATAAACAACCGTGTTATGGCTGAGCTTCACTGTAATTCAAATTAATATATAGTTTATAGTACCATAACACACATGGTATTCAAGTTAAAATAATAAAAAGAACTACTGAAAGTAACTATGCTTAACTCTAAAATAAGTTTCAAAATTTTGGTAATAAGATAAGAGAGAATTACTGATATAAAAGAATTTTATGACGTGATTAGCTTTGAAAATATTCAATCCTTTCAAATAAACAGAAATTTAAACTTACCAATAACTTTGGAATCCTTTTCAGATAAATGGCAAATGTGGGGTACAAATCTAATTTTAGTGTAAACAGCAGCTTCAGAAAAGTTCGAAATATACAGCAAGGGTTCATTCATACACTTTCTCATGAATGAATACAAACCCTCAGTCCAATGTTCTGCACAAGCAATCATTTGACAAATCAGTCTATTTCCTTCCACAACTATTCTTCTATACTCCTTCAAGATTTCAAGCACCTGAAATTATATGTACGATATTTTGTTTCTATTTTTAAATAATTAAGTAATAGGTAGACAATGCAAATAATAACAACTAGGAATAATAAAAATCACTTAATAGATAGAAACAGCAAAGTACGTAAAGGTGTTATTATACACCAGATATTAGATATACTATCAGAAAAGCATAATTTCAAGTTTTACAAAAGCAGCATGAACCATTTTTCATTCAATTTGACAACAGTGTGCCTGGTGGAAACAAAAACATAAAGTTTAACTGCTGCACAGAGTATTATGCAATGCATTAGGACCTAAATCACTGAAGGATAACAACTTCCAAGAATGTTTAAAAGGTCATTAATACAGGGTGTACCTCAAATGTGCTGCCAAACTTAAAGGTTGTATTTAATCATGCAAAACAATGAATAAATGGCATATAAACATGGGTCTGGAAATACTTTATTTCCAAGATATGAACGATGCAACAATACAGAGGTGTTGGCCGTACAGGTGCTCAGTTTCACAGAAAGTGTTGGAAATGTCCTCCACCGGCCGCAATGCACACAACATAACGTGGTTCGATCGACTACCGAACATGGCCGAATTGTGTTGCACCCATCCTCTATGCGATCATGCAGTGCATAGGCTTCAGGAACTGGTGTGATGTACACTAATGCTTTTAGATAAACCCGTATGAAAAGGTCCAGAAGGTTTAAATCAGGGGAACGAGCACGCAATGCTGTTGGTTCCATTCTTCCAATCCAACAGTCAGGATAACTTTGGTTTAGAAGTCGTCGGGCTGTACGGTTGAAATGAGGTGGCGCACCATCATGCAAGAACCACATGTGACGAGTGTACAAAAGAACAGCCTCCATACAAGTAGGCAACTCATTTTCCAGGAATCCCTGTAAGCATCGAGCACTTTCTGTGAAACTGAGTGACTGTACGGCAACCACCTTTGTATTGTTGCATCATTATTTACATCTTGGTAATAATGCATTTCAGACCCATGTTTATATGACATTTATTCGTTGTTTTGCATGATTGAATACAACCTTAATGTTTGGTAGCACATTTCCGATACACCCTGTATAGAAGAGAAGTTAACACCAAACTACAAAAATTGTTTCAAATGGCATATTGAATATTTTTCCCCTACTCACTTTTCAAAACATGTTGAAACACTTTGCCTAC